>APFE031545067.1:51002-69818 GCA_000404065.3 Pinus taeda | reverse complement strand
TTTGGGTAAATTGGTACATCAATTTCCCGGGGTCATAGCTTTGGCATACGATCTCCGTTTGACGCGTACAATAGCTCATTAGAAAGATCTATTCGAGCACTATCATTGGTGGAACGGGCAACACCGGTCTATGTTCATGTTCCATGGACCCGTGTTGCTCCCGGATTCCCCAAAAAACGTCGTTTAGGGCCTCAAAACGGCTTCGGAAGTTCAGGACCCGAAAAACTGCTAAAAATAGTAAGTTGTGCTACAATTAAGGAAACTAAAAATGCTGAAAGAGAAAATGATGGGGGTCCAGATGGACTTGGCAGGTGGCCACCAATATCCACCTGGATCAGTTTAAAGTTTTTCCTGGCTCAATTTCTACACTTTTACTATTTGATACAATGTAGTAGGTATTGTTTAATCGTGAGTGTCTTTGAGAGGATCTTCTTCTAATTCATTATCAAATGCTGCTTCTACCATATGACATTGTATGTGGGATTTAGATTAGTCTGGCTAAGAAAGTTGTTAATGACATCATCTTCTGTTTGATCTTTGAAATTGAGGGCATCTTCTATAGTTAATGGGGATCTAATATTTTCGGTGAGGTATAATACAGGATGTTTGTTAGTTTTCATTATTGTGACACTTGGTTGGGTTGGAGGATATAAGGCTAGATTCTTGATATTAGCCCCTCTAGTTATGGTCATACTGCCTTGTCAGTAGCCAATATAAGCGTCAGCAGTTGCAAGCCAAGGTCTGCCTAAAATCAATGGATGTCCATCAAGTCGAATTTTGGGGTTTATTATTAGAAAGTCGGCAGGTTACTCCCAGGAATCAACGGATACCATGACATCATGTAGTGTGCCTTCCAGCCTAACCACGGATCGGTCAGCCAGTTCTAATAAAGTGGAAGTTGGTTCTACTCATGTAATGCCCAATTTTTGACAAGTGGTGGTTGTTAGGATATTAATTGCAGCCCCTAAATCAACTAAGGCATTTGCAAAAGTTTGCCCATTGATTTGTACTGTTACTATTGGATTTCCTGGGTCTTCATATTTAATGGGTGTTTATTTTCCTGATAATAGGTCAGATAAGGTACCAACTACTTGGACTGTTGGGTTATTTGTTATTCTCCTCCTTGGTTTTTTTATACATAGCTCTTTGATGGTTTTTTCATATATTGGGTGGTCTTGGATGGCTTGGAGGAGTGGGATTTTTATGTATAGATTTTTGAGTTCTCCCAGAATGTCAAAATCAGGATGTTGTATAGGTTGAGGTATAGTTAATTGTTCTGGGAATGGAGGATAAGGTGTGATTACTTGATCATGAGTTTGCTATCTGATCACATCCTCTTCTTGTAGTGGTTGTTCTATAGGTAATTGATTTTCAACTTGAGTGGTTTTATCTCCCTCTGTTTCTATAATGTGCCCAAATCTTAATTGAAGGTCATTACACTCCCTTAGATCAGTTTCTATCTCTGGTGTTTCAATTATTTGAATGGATTGGACTGGTCTATTATTCGAATTAGGGTTGGGTTGGGCTGGGAATTGCGGTCTTAAGTTAGACTAGAGGTTTTGTTGTAATGCTGGCAGTGTAGGTTGAGGGAGCGGAATGGTTCCTACTGGCTGATTCATCAGTCTTTGCTAGTTTGTCCGCCAGGCTTGACTCTGTGAAGTAGGAGGGGACCATTGCGCTGGATATACATTGTTTTGCCAATATGGTGGGGCACAGGGAACATTTGGCCAATTGGGTTGACTTGCTTGATTCGTCCATGGTGATGATGAAGGAAATGGTTGCTGTGACCAATTTGAGAATGGAGGTTGAATTTGCCACATAGTATTATATTGCTGAGCATGATATTGTGGAGGCTAAAAAGAAGAAGCTGGATCGGGGAACATACCTGATTTTCACGGCTGCTATTGACGGCACTAATTAAGTAGGTACACCGGCTCTGTCTCTTCTTCCACTTCCTTGTATACTGCTTTCAATCTAGGAAGTAAGGGACAACTCTCTGTAGAATGGTCTTTTGAACAAATGGCGCAAAATTGAACCACATATAACGAACACTCTTTGTGGCTGTGTTTCTTTCTGCATCTGGTACAAAATATTGCCAAATTTTGTTCTGCCTCTTCTTGTTTATGCTTGGCTTGCATAATATCAGGTTGCGTTGTCAGAGTCCCCAATATGTTGGTTTTGAAATTTTCTAATAAATTTCCAATTTCTGCGCGAGTTACTCCTTCTGCAGAGATCTTGTTGTCTCTTGCAAACTTATCATGTTCTGCTAGTTTTAGTCTTGTGCTGCCTTTTGAACTTCTGATACATAAATCAATAATGTCAACAAAATTTTCCTGATACATCTCATTTTCCCATAATATTTAGTGTTTCAATCCATTGTTCCTTCATTCCTTTGATTAATGTTGTTTTTAATACATTATTAGGTAAGGGTAATGATGCATAAGGAGATCTTTGAAGATTATACTGAAAATGTCCAACATACTCTTCTAATGTTTCATTTGGTCTAGCTACCATTTGAAATATTTCATCTTTTAACTCTCTAGATCTGCAATAGTCCTGATATTTTTTTATAAAAGCCTATTTCATTTGATCCTAGTTATTTATAACACCACCAACCAACCCCATAAACCATCTTAAAGTAGCCCCTTTTAATGTAGAGGGAAATAATTTCAGTTTCTGGGGATTGGTGGTATAGGCATATCCTCTACACAAAACATCAAATTCAAACAAGAATGCATTTGGATTTTCTGATGTAAGCCCATGAAATGTAGGGATATGCTGGAGAGGAATTGCTTTCATAGGAGCATTAGCTGCAGTGTCCACAATGGGATGTTGCAGTGTAAAAGTTTGGGTGTTTGGCTGGTTTTGGGCCATTTGGTCAAATATGTGCCAATAATCTTTTGGGATGTCTAGGAGGGTATTCCTAGGCTAACGAGGGGGAATGGCTTCAATAGGAATGGCCTTAACAACACTTCCTTTATTTGGGATGATGAGAGTTCATAATGTCTGGGCAGATTTTGGTTCTTGAGGTTCTTCGACTTTGTTATGGATGATTTTTGCAGCACTTCCCTTGTCTAGGCTGCTTAATGGCGGAATTATCCCAAGAGGAGATCTTGGTTCTTCAGTTTCCCCGGTTTCTCCTCTCCCTTCACAGAGGTTGCTAAGGTTCCCTTCTTGTAATGATTTTGGGCTAGAATTCTCAATTTCTTGAAAATCTTACTCTTCGGTTTGACTATGCACCTTAGCAAAGGCTATAGATGGTGATCCTGTGGCCTGAAGGGAACTAGTAGGTTGTCTAGAAGCAACTTTTGTAGGTCCTATTGAAGGTTGAGATTCTTATTTCTTAAGGATTTCGTCTATAAAATTTGATCAGCCAAGGGTCACCGACCCCTTAGCTTTATCAGACTTGGGTAGCGGTTTAGAATTCTTTTTAGGATTTTTCTGCTTAGTCATGCACACAATCAAATGCTAATTTCTACCAAAAAAAAGCAACAAATCTGCAAGAAAGTGGGCAGGGGAGCAAGGCTATTACATGCTCTATACACAGGTTCTTACCTTCCATTTTTAGAACCCAATTCTCTCATAGCAGGTTCTTACACTACTCTGAAAAGGAAACAAATGGCTACACTCTTCCTCGACAATGACGCCAAAATGTCGAGCAGTAAAAAGGGTCTCTTTCACCTTTATTTATCCTACATTAATTGTCAATCCAGGAACGATTTTTTATCTCAAAGAGTGTACTCAGTTTGAGACGGTCATTTGTCAAAATAATGCTAGTAGTATAGTCCTCTAAATACAAGAGTAAACAGATACTTGGAATAAAATCTACTTAAAAAAAGAAACCTAAGACTCAAATCATGCGTCTAGAAAGCTACGACAATTTATCAGTCAAGGGTACAGTAATGGTAACTCTTCCCTCTGTAAATTGATGCAATTAGAAAACACTCAAGGAAAGGATCATCAATCTGGGAACTAGACAACATATGTCAATGTTCACTATAGTCTCAGATCGTCTACACACCAAAGTGATGATAACTCAAGTGACAGGAAATGGAACAACAACTAATTTTATAAACATGATTGAACAACAAAACCTTAACCTATGGAAATGAATGCAACAATAATTATATCCTTCAGGAATTAAGTAACAGTCTTTGCTTTAGAGATGAATTGAACAACAAACAAAAATGAAACAACAAACTAATAGAAATAAAATATAGAACAACAACTTAGATCAAATATGAATGTACAACAAACCAGATTAAACACACGACACTTTTAATATTAAAAGGAACAATAATCTAAGCTTCGATACAAAAAGTATGAATCACAGTATAAAGTAATAGGAATTGTGATCACAATGGAACAACAATCTCGAATGAACAACAATCAAGAATAAGCCAAACAGTAGTACCAATTTAGGAAGATACAACACTGTTAATCTGTAATTCAATAGCAATGGCAATCTGTAAGGAACAATAATGTTATATCAATTGTCAAAAATAACAACAATGCGATATAAAGTTAGAATGCATAACATAGCACTCCTGTTGTAGGGAATAACATTGCTTAGTCAAGTATATAATAGAGCAGATATGTAAAACAACAAAGCATGTCAGGTTACTGAACAGAGCAAATGGAAGAGATCAAACCACACATGAATCAGAAATAATGGTACAGGAGCAAGTGATCCACCAGGGCCAGGCCCTTAGCCTCCAGGGACTCACTGCTTAAGGTTACTCCAGAATCAAAGATAGAACGTCAACAAGCTTTATATATTAAAACATCAAATAGAGTTATAGAGAATCGCTCTTCAAAGAGAGTTGATAATCAAAGTTTCAAGTACAAAGGAGAATTTCATAAAATAAACAATAGTTCGCCCCCATGCTAACAATGCTACCCCTTCTTATAACAGCTGAGCGGGGATATCAACGATACAGAAGATCGTTAAGGTAAATCCCTCAAGATTAAAGGATCCTGAGGGATTCGCCAAACTGTTAGTTCTCAGTTATGCTCTTGTTCTCTTGCACCGATTGGGTATCTCCTTTTCCTTTTCTGGGTATTACGCTCCAATTTGGATCACCTTGTTTGAATGCGGTTCCCTGTCAAAGGGACAACAATTAGCTTTGTCTTTTCTTTTTCTTTGGGATGGAAGTCTTCTGTTTTCTTCTCTTTCTGCATAGAAAAAGGGTAATTTTTAGTTACTTCACTTACATACGAATCTTCTAGATTTTATCATAATCTCTTGTCATATACCTAGCTCATGATGTAAAGAGCTTATGAATTTTGAAGAAAAGACGACAAAGTAAATGAAAATAATACCTTCTCTAGTGCTCAACAAAAACAAGAAGAATTTGTTTCAGCGGTGGAACATCTCTCTTTGGATAAGAGAACTTCCAAAACACCATTGAAGTTTCTTGAAACATTCAAGTAATATGCATTACCCTCTTATGTTATTTCTAGTCAATTTTCCATTTACATCATGTTCATGGTTATAGGAAAGTAAGTGGATGAGAATTTTTTTTAGTAGTGGTAGAAAGGAACTTCTTTTCGATGATATTCCCTGTAGTGCAACTGCAACTATTTCCGGTCAATTCCTTTACGCTATATTGAGAAAGTGCTGGATTCAAGAGGATGTTATATTCTTCAAGGATGTACCTCCAAGATACCATTGAGGCTTCTTAAAATGTTCAAATAATAAGGGTTCCCTTCTATGTAAATCAGATTATTCATTCTTCTATATGCATTATATTCCTTTCATCGTTCACAAAAAGTACATGGATAGGGTGGAAGTTTTATAATGTTAGCAAGCTACAATATTTTAATTATTTTCCTTGTAGCTTTACAAATATTATAGGTGATTCCCTTTGAGACTTAGTGTTAAGTGTTTAGTGAGTCCCTTTGAATTTTTTTATGCCTTGATACACTTGTTTTCTTGCATGAAGAAAACCTCGTGGGGAAACAACAATGCTTGCACATCTTTGTGGATGGCATCCTTATTAAACATGAAGGAGTAGACTAGTGCCTCTAGTTTAGGGGGATTAGAACTAGACATCTTGTGGCATGGAATTCACCAAATTCCTACCAATATTGGTGAAAATTAGTTGAGCTAACCCCTTGGTTTAGATGTATGGAACACCTAGCCCCACAATTAACTACATAAGGAGGAATGAAATAGTTGGTAGCACTAGTTTGGATGTTTAGTGCAAGAATCTATTTTCAGCGTAAAACTAGTTTGATTTCAATTATGAGTTTAGGTGGAAATCATGTTAAGCTCATTATAGATTTTGATAATCATGTTTCCTTTGATGCTACAACAAGAATATGTTCTAATGGTGGAACATCTCTCTTTAGATGAGAGTACTTCCAAAAACGTTTGAGGCTTATTGAAACATTCAAGTAATATGCAGTAATCTTTTATGTTAGTTCTTGTCAATTGCCTATTTATATTATGTTCATGGTTATAGGAAAGTACGTGAATAATAAATATTTTTAGTAGTGGTAGCAAGGAACTTATTTTCGATGATATTCCTTGTAGTGCAGGTACAACTGTTTCAGATGCGTTCCTTTATGCTATAGTGAGAAAGTCTTGGGTTCAAGAGGATGTTATATTCTTCAAGGATGTACCTCTAAGATACCATGGAGGCTTCTTGAAACATTCAAGTAATATGGGTTCCCTTATATGTAAATCAAATTATTCATTCCTCTATTTGCATTGTATTCCTTTCATCGTTGGAAAAAAGTACATGGACAGGGTGGAAATTTTGTAATGTAACCAAGCTATAATGTTTTGATTATTGTCCTTGTAGCTAAACAACTATTATAGGTGAGTCCCCCTGAGACTAGTGTTGAGTTTTTTTTAGTGAGTCCCTTTAACAAATTTTTTTATGCCTTGATAGAATTTGTTTCTCCCATGAAGAAAACCTCATGGGAAACAACAACACTTGCACATCTTATGGATGGAATCCTTATTAAACATGAAGGTGAAGACCAATGCCTCTAATTTAGGGGGATTAGAATTGGACATATAGTACCATGGAATTCACTGAATTCCTACCAACATTGGTGACAATTAGCTGAGCTAACCCCTTGCTTTAGATGTATGAAACACTTAGTTCCACAATTTACCATGTAAGCAAGAATGCAATAGTTGGTACCTTGCAAGTAAGATATAAATTTAGGCGTATACCTCTTACCTAAACCTTAGTAAATAATTATGATAACTATCATGGGCCTTATCTTTGTTGGGCCCGAATCACCACTTTTATTCATGTTCAAACACGAAGCCCCTACAGTTTAGTTAAAGGGAATATTCCTATAGAGCCAAGATGCAACCAATTAATCATTAAATTAGCAGAATTTTTACTTCTCTTGGATCTTAAGGATCATGGAATATTGGGGCGTGTTGCCCACCCACATGAAAGGGTAGTCATAGGAGAATATTTTTATTATATGATGCAATTTTACAACAATATGTTATAGATTATTTATTATATGTTTTCCTTTTCTTTCCATCTATTTTCACAAGTTATTTTAAGCCTGATATTTTTAGCATGTAACTTAGTTGGCATGATTATGCCTAGTATTTTCCTAAAGGTTAAATACTATGTTCCTAAGGTGTTCTTTTTACGATGACATTTTATTTTCTTTGTTTATATAGGTCATTTAGACACATAGTGGTCATTATCGCCCAAGTGAAGAAAAATTGTTTGAGTTTCTTGCTTTTCTGGGGAAAAAGGGCATTGCCATTGCTGATGTTGAGGTTTATGTTGTATGAATCCTTTATAGTCTACTTTAGTTTATATTACGGTGTTCAACGAATCTCATCTTATACTTTGCATTGTATCTTCTTTCATTTCCAGAAGAGGAGATTATTATTGATGGTAAGAAGTACGAATTGAAGAAAGAGGAGAACCATAACACTGGAGCGATAAATGCAGAAAGAGAGAGAGAAGAGAACCGATCTAGTGATATCCTTAAAGCTAATATCCTGCATGAGACACACACATATAGACTGATAGTCAAGTTCTTAGAATTGGTGAATTCACCTGCAACACCTTGACAACACAATGATAACGTTTTGAAGCGATGGAATAATATTTCAAATGTAAATTGTTGTCTAAGAAATATTATGTTGGAAGCTCATATTACAATAATTGACATGTCTCATAATATAATTTATGTGGTTGAATTTTTTTATAGTTGTACTTGATAATGTTTAGTATTATAATTATCATATGTAACTTTGCATTTTCATATTAGATGAACATGCACATTGTATGACATTTTTTATTTTAGGTACAAAATCATCCTCATTAATTTTATGTTGATTAATAATGAACACATAAAATCAATCTAAAACTACTAAATTAGAAATTTATATTGAATAATGATGAACACAAATAAAATGAATATACAATGACAAAATTTGTCGTTTAATGATTATTAATGAAAGTAAATGAAATGAATATACACTACTAAATCAATCGTTTATATAATGAATATAAAACTACAAAAAAAAGATAAATGACTAATGTAAATAATCAATTTGTGATTACAAATGCGACTAAATTTTGCATATATACGACTATTTATAGCTAATTTATAGTATTTTATAACACGACCAAAATTTAGTCATATTTATTGGTCATTAATTGCTTTCAAATGATGACTAACATTTTCATATATATGACTATTAGTAGCTAACTTACAGTATCTTATAACGCGACCAACATTTTGGTCATATTCTTTTGGTCATTAATTGGTTTTCTTGGGTAATCATGTAGTAGTATATTTTGTTGTGTATTTGGTCATTAATTGTGACAATTAATGACTAAATTAATGACAAAATTAATGACTAAATATACTATTAGAGATAAAATTGAGACAATCAGTTAATGATTAAGCTAAATATGATTAAATGTTGGTCGCGTTATAAGATACTATAAATTAGCTACTATTGGTCACCGACTGGAAAATAGTCATTTATATTCAAATTTTAGTCATTTTTTAGTAACTAATTAGCTATTTTGTACTAGTGTCGAAACATCATGTCAAGAGGAACACCTCTTATATTTAGAACGACTGGATGAGACACGTCGTCTTGCTGCCTTAGTCATTGAAGCACAAAAGAAATGGGTCAAATCCCATTTCGATCAGTCGATCTCCCCTCGCGCATCTCTAAGGGTGATTTGGTCTTATTATATGACCAAGCTAACGATAAGTTGGGGGCAGGCAAGTTTGAACCTATGTGGCATGGGTCCTATATCGTGAAACACGTTTTGCAGAAAGGAGCCTATGAGCTTATTGATTATGAGGGAAATCCCCTCGATAAGCCCCGAAATTAGCTTTACCACAAAAAAGTACTATGCCTAGGTCATCTTGCATGGTTACTTATATACATTAGTGTGTGATTCATTTTTGTACAACATGGTTTTGTGTGATAGTTTTCAAACAACTTTCCTGTTTACTATGGTTTTCTTTCTTTGCAGATATCTATGACTCCTCATGTTGGTTTCACTGATGGTGCTTTCCATAATACTCATAACTTATCATTCGTAGTATGGGCTATTTATGACCCTAACAGTGAGTTGATTGATCTTCAAGGTATTTTCCTAGGTCGCACAACCAATAACATTGTTGAATACAACGCTGTCATTGAACTATTGTCAGAAGCCATCGCTCTCGGCATCAGAGAATTAGTTGTCAACCTGGATTTACATCTTGTCATCCTTCAACTCAAAGGGAAATATTCCGTTAGGAACCCTCAAATATTGAGAATGTATCTCTATATCCATCTACTGAAAATGAATTTTGATTATATTACATATCATATTCTTAGACGCATGAATACATTGACAGATGCATTAGCTAATTAGGTGTTGGATAGACATTTACCAAAACATGTAAAAGATAAGGCAAACCATTTGTACCATAATAGATAGGAATATACAACATATATATATATATATTTTGTGAGAATGTTTGATACATAAGAACCCCAAAAAATAATATGTGTGTCTAAATAACATCAGCGGCTCGTAGGCCTCATACATCTGTGGCACATAGGCCTAAAAAAATATGTAAGTTCTTGACCTAGGAACTAATCATCATAGTGATCATGGTAGCACAAGACGGCTCATGCTACACGAGTCAGCGATTGGCAGATCCGATCTGAGACTCCCACTGTGTGTCTTTGGTACTAACGGGGAATGTCTCCTACCCGAGCATACTCCGGGATACCACGAGTTAACCCCTCAAGGTTCCTCGCGAAATCCTCCTTGTTGTCGCTCCCTTCCTGATAAGGGGCAACAACGTCGATAGGGCGGAGGACGTGCTTGGCTATCGGGGACATCCCAACTAGCTGCTCTGGTCCAATGTCTGCATTAACAAGAGAAATGTTATAAGCACATATATACTAAAAAAAGTTAAAAAATCTCAAAATTAAAAATTTTATTTTTTTACCTTCGTCATCAAAGTCCTCTCCATCTGGTAAGGGCATGTCTAGATCTCCACGGAAATCAGTGTCGCTCTATGGCCAGTCCTCCATGATGATCTTCTGTCACTGTAGCCATGAAAAGAATGCAGGTTGGTATGACATATGTTGGCCCTCAATGATCTTGGTCATTAAACTGCTCCAGCGGGCCATCCATGGATCACGGGGCATAGGAGGATCTGCCTCAGTCAGCTGATACTCGAACAATGGTACTCGTTCCAGGAAGAAGGTCACAAGTATAGATTTGAAGCAAAATTGCTTCAGATTCCCCACCTTGGCTTTGAAAACTGGCGCTTGATGTTTATCCTCATGGCCTCTGCCTAGTTGAAGATCGTAGGAGTTGTGCAGTCAATAGCATAAATGAACTTTGACTTGTTAGTCTCGTGTTCCACCTGGGATCCCGCCACTCTGTTGATAGTCAATAGAAGCACCCTCAGTGTCAGATCCCACACACTGGAAATCTCTATATTCCCACTCTTGGATTTCAGGGCCTCAAGGTAGTGTTTGACAAGCAAGGAAGATATGCTTGCCCCAATCGGACGTGATCCATACAAGTTCATTGGCTCCTCTCTGCAGGACAGTCCAGTGATGAAGTATATATCTGAAGTTTCCAACTCTAGCTCTTGGTTGCCAATGACAAAAATCTCTCTATTAATGTCCCAAAGACTAATCAGATATTGAAGCAACTTAGGCTGGGCCTACATCCCTGGCGCAAAGAAGAATTTGAGAAGACCGGAAGCCCTCAAAGCCTCTAGGAAATTTGGGTCATTCATTGCCTGGGTGTCAACATCTTCATGTTCCCGTTCTTTCCAATCCACCATTTTGAACGATTCTCTCCTGCAAAAGCCATTAATTTGAGTCAATAATCATCCTTGGCACATAAAATTCAAGTTTAAATGGTCAGTTTTTGAGCAAATAACATTTTCCCCTATCTACGAAATCGACACGCTTGTTTAAAAATAGTTGTGTCGATCAGCGTGGATGGCTTAGTTAATCACCTTCGATTGACATGATTTTGTGCCCGGAAATTGTGCCAACCGAGGGTGAAAAAGATTTTCAAAAACCTCCTTAAAAATCTAAAAAAATGGCTAAAAGCAGAAATAAAGAGCATGTAAATGGAGCTCAGGGCTTTGGATATTACCTGGAACTGGTGGCTCGTTAATTGACCTCCCGATTCTCCCGCAATCTACTTTGGAACAATTAGGGCAAAAGTGAGTAAAAAGTCTTCACAACAAAGGTAAAATGGTAAATAGTAAAATTATTTTTACTTTTCCCCTTTTTATTCATTTTTTCATGAAAATATCAGGTAAATATTTTGACCTATTTTGCATCAAGGACTCGATAATACACTTTACCTTGTGCAACGACAAGTGATGGATGTTTGATGATGATGATGAGTCACGTTTCAACTCTTTTCTCGACTCGTTAAACTCATATGAAAATATTGCTGAGTATTTTTTCCATTTTTGACTTGTTAAAGAGAATAAAAATGGGGGGTCCACTTTCAGTGCTTTTTCGACCCTTTAAAAGTGAAAAGATGGCCAAGCCCTTGTTGTTTCAAACTCGTTAACGGATGCGAAACGTTATGTGCCTAGTATAAGTTTACCCCTTTTTTCGGGTTGGGAGGCAGCATTTACGAAAAAGGTACTCCTTGATTGAAATGGTCAAGTGGCTCTCTCAAGTATTGTTTTCTACCTTTTCAGGCTCGAGAGACACAAATGTGTGAAAAGGGACCATGTGGAGTTTTTTTTTACGTGTCTTTTTCAAACTCTCTAGATATGAAAAAGATATTGAGTTACACCTTTTTTGGACTCGTTAAAATATTAAACGACATCAGATTCGTCACCATGACGAGCATGAGCTTCTGTTATAGACATATTTGGGCATTGCAACCCCAATCACATATGTCCATAAACCAAGGGATTCTAAGTCCCTAAAAGTGTTGTTTCATGCCCTAAAGGAACAAGGTCAGCTGATTACATCATCTCCCAGAAGTTCTCCATGGGAAACTGCTAAGAACTGGTCAAAAATGGACCATATAGATTGCTTAGTGCTAAGGGTGCGATGCATCTCACCTGCTCTGTGAAAAAAGTGCAATGCATACTGGAAAGCCCTTCTGTAGGGTGTGATGGGAAAGAGTAGACAAATGGTAGAGATAGTTTGCAAGGTGGATGATCATGGAATCTTCCAGAAACTTCTACTTTGACAATTTCCTCTTTGAATTCGCCCAGGGATGAGTAAGAGATCATCAATCTCCAAGTGGAATCAAGAACTATCAAAGGGAAGACACTAATCAAAATCCTAGAAGTTGACTCACCTCCCTACAATAATCTATATATGGATTCCTCATCCCAGAGATCTAGAGGTTGGAATTTTGCATCTTGTAAGAAAGTGATGTTAGTTTCTTGGTGGAACATCATAGTGTTGGGTGATCTAAGCTTTTCATGAGGTGAAGGAGGGATTTCATGCTGGGAGGATGACGTTGGGTTAGATCAATGGGTTGTAATCCTCTCTTCTAATCTTTATATCAATAAAGCTATTCAAGTTTTCCTCCACATTCTTGTATGTTTGATGATATATGCATTTGTGTGGTCAATATATATTTGGTCCTATATTGTTTATGATTGTAGATCTCTATACTTTGAAGGTATTATGCTGCTTTGACTTTATAGGTACTCTTTGAAGCGGAGTAATCAAGGAAGGAGCGACAAAGATCCATCAGAGGGGAGAAGGAATAAGAAAGGAACCAAGTCAAAGATTGAGGTTGGTATTCTTTGCTCCTCTCCTATCTACTTCTCATAAAGGAAAATGAAAGTAACTTTAATCTGTTTGTTTCTAAGATAGCTACCTATCTTAGTGGGACTAACAACTTTGCATAGACACTAGATTTCCTGATAACAAAATGGCGACTCCTCTGGGGAGCGAATAGCTTGTTTGCTTGTCTATATTTGTTTGCTTTATAAACTTACATATGGAGCCTGAAGTTAAGCCAGCTAGCCTTCGAATTGCATTTTCTATGCAAGTGCAAAGTAGATCAATGCTGCTTCAGTCTATCTATGGGTTTTGTTTATAGACTGAACAATCAATTTGCAAAAATCCTAATTGCCCTGGTGGTGGCTCAAGTAGCCTCATTAGATCAGCCCCTGTGATTTGTTTTTACTGACTATCATTAGCTCAGCTTAAATCCCTAAACTGAGCTGCAAAATGTGACCAAGAACCAAGTTGAAGTCTCTTCCTTGGACCATTGCACCTTCTCCTCCTGGGAATCTAGATGCATCACACCTCCCATGTGCAGTAGGTGATATGCATCGCTCTTTCCCTGTGTTATAGGTGCGATGATCAGATAAGTCTTCTTTTGCTTCCAAATTTTGGTTTTTGTTCACTCTCTTTAGCGTTATTCAGGAGTTTTGTTGTCCGTGATTAGTATACCACTGTGGAAACTCCCTTCCTTTGCATGATTCAGCCTCCATTGTACAAAGAAATGTAAATGTCTATTTGTATTGTTCACCATTTACAGTTCTCCTTTACAAAGAAGTAGCGTAATCCAACTGTTGTCTTTTGATTTGGAAGTGTCGCAAGTGTCGTTTTCAGTCAAAGAAAAGAATTTTATTGTTCTTGATGGTCGATGTTGGGCCTTAAAATAGTCCTTATTCTCACTCCATTATTCACCAATACCTTCACATTACTTCCATATTACCTTCATATCACCTCCATTCCACCTCCACATCATTACATTTACCTCATCATTGGGTTATAACTATGCTTTTCCAAAGTTTATTAATTCTTAACATTTTAAAGTGGATTTATGGTTAAACTTTAGAAAATAATATGCTTATACTTATACCTAACAATTAGAATGAGTTTGTTGACATGTATAGGTACAAAGGAATCTTCCAAGGCATCCTTATGTGGCACTCTATGTTCAAATTCGAATTTGAGAATACCATGAACCTCATGGAGAAGATCATGGACCTCATGGAGGAGATCATGGAGGATAGGGTTATGTGTCACCATTGGTTGAGAAATATGTGGGTCAAAGGAGGGAATAGTGGGTCTACATTTATGAGGTGGTTATCATAGTTTGTGTATAAATATGAGCACCTCCTCCATTCCAAAATGGAGGACTCTTGGAGCATGTATCCAACTTATGATGGAATAGAATAAAGCTTCATTTTACATAAATTTCCATTATATAGTTTTAGATATAAATTGTGTTAATGTAGTATATGAATTTATGGAATAGCTTGTCACTTTGTTCTTAGGAGAATTGAGCTCACTCTAAAAAGATCAAAGGAACATTTTATTTCATAATAGATCTTATTTCATTGCTTAGATGTTTGAGGATTTGTTTGTGATTGTTGAATGAGTTTTAAATTAAAATCTTATCAGCATATGAGGGAACAACCAAGGGTCTAAGTTAGGCTCTCCCTCTATTTGATTTGCATGATAGTTGAAATTCATGCTTTTACTTTTAAGTTTCAAGTTATTTTATTTCTTATGCTTATGACTGGATATTAGTTTAGTTTGGATCAATATATGAGGGTACAATCAAGGGACTAAGTTAGTTTATCTCTCTATTTGAATCTGAAAAACAATTAAATTCATTCTCTTGTCTTTATTTCAAGTTTCTAGTTTTATGTAATCAATGATTTCTTTTCAATCTATAATACTGTAGGGAAGGACAACTAGGACCTCCTCAATTAGGAGCCTCTTCCCTTGCATATTATCTTGAATCATAAATCATTTAGTTAGACATAGAGTTAGTTGCCTACTCCTGCATATATTTTGCTGGCATCATCACAAGTTTACGAGTTTCCCTAGTTGATAATTTAATGAAAGCAATTTAAGCAATTAAATTGCCCAACAATTTGGTGCCGTTCCCAGGGATGGTGTTAAGGGATTAGGCATTAGAAATTTAATTCAATACTAGTATTTTTCTTTGGAAAAACTAACTCATGTTGAAAGGATTACTTGGTGACAACAAGATCTTCGTAACATGGGGAATTATACATAGGCGTTAGCGCTAAGGGATTAGGCATTAGGAATTTAATTCACTACTATTATTTTTCTTTGGAAAAACTAACTCATGTTGAAAGGATTACTTGGTGACAACAAGATCTTCGTAACATGGGGAAGTATACATAGGCATTAGCTTTGAATCTCATTTTTAGTTGCATATATAAATCATGATAAATAGTATGCATAAATTTCAATCAATAGTTCCATTATAAAAGTGGCGAATTAATCCATTTATGGATAGGAGATCTAGAATGATGTTCAAGCATCTGGAGGAGAGTTAAGAGAATGAGAACTACATTGAAGATTGGTTTCAAAAGGTGACTAGGCCACAACATTCTTCCATTCTTCAATGAATCCTAACATTTAATCCAAATGTGCAATTGATCTTTCACATCCTTGTAAACATTCAGGTATATTTTTCAAATTTGGATGTGAGCATACTAGAGACTTTGATCCGTAAATGGCTTCATTGGAAA
The DNA here is from genome assembly GCA_000404065.3 of Pinus taeda. Lineage (NCBI taxonomy): Eukaryota > Viridiplantae > Streptophyta > Pinopsida > Pinales > Pinaceae > Pinus > Pinus taeda. The sequence continues at coordinate 53,828 of APFE031545067.1, read as the reverse complement.
TACTCCTACACTTGAAAATAAAAATAAAAATCTCTTTCTCAAAAGGGAGTAGGATAGAATAGGAAAATAAAACCAAGCTTGGAAAGTTTTTATTTAAAGTTTTTGATTTTAAAAATTTGATTTCATTTATTTCTTGGAAATTTTGGTGGTGCAGTAGGAGCCACCTAATTCACTAACCATTGGCAGGAAGATCTACAATCAAGGGAATATTTGTGAAGAAGGAAAACAAGTGGAGATTAGAAAGTTAAAATTTGAGGTTTGAAATCAAATTATTCTTATATTTCTTTTCAAATTTCAGATTTCAATTACATAAAGAATTCATAAATATGCTCTCCTCCTGCGCTTTGTGTGATCTGGAAGATCAGAAAAAAGATTTCGTGTTAGTATATCTTTTATTAAAAAAAAAAATCATTATTTGTTTTTTAAAAATAATAAAAAAAAAAAATGAAAATAAGAATAAAGTAAACAAATAAAAATTCATGGAAGCCAAGGAAACAAATTGCTGCAAATGTTATGAGTGATTTTGAAAAAAAAAAAAAAAATTTCACTAGCAGTTAACTAGCAGAGGCCAAATTCGCAGAAGTTAAAAACATCATTTTTAAAATGCATTTTGTGAACAAATGAAAGTGAATCTGAAAAATATAAAACATGGGTTTTTCTCAGAATGGGGTGAATATGTATAATGCGAAATATTTTCACAAAATTCGTAACCACTTGAGAGATTTTCAGGGTTCTCTGGAGTGTTATTTGTGAGGTTGCGTGAAAAAAACGGTTTTTCAATTAAATGCAGTCAACAGCCAAGGCCATGGCCATCTATTGGCTTAGCCACAGAGCTATGGCCAGCCACCTAGTAGTGTTGCCAAGCTGCAGAGAAAAAAATCAATCATTAATTTAAAAAAAATGATAAAAAAAAAAATAATATAAATATACAAAAAAATTAGTTAAAAAAAAAAATTTCTTACTACAAAGATGAGATTTTCTCCATGCTTACAACCTGCAACAAAAAATATATATAAGAAAAAATCATAAACATTTCCCAAGCTTTTATAGAATAAAAATTGGTTAAAGAATCCACTTTTTAGGCAAAAAGAATGAGTTCAAAATATATGAAAAATAATTTGCCAAATATTTTGGAATTCCATTTTCTAAAAAAACTTGGAAATGATAAATTCAAAAGATATGAAAAATAATTTAGCAAATATTTAGGAATCTCATTTTCCTAAGAATCTTGGAAATGATGAATTCAAAATATATGAAAAATGATTTGGCAAATATTTTTGAATCATATTTCCTAAAAGTCTTGGATTTAGATTGGCCAGATGTCAAGTTATTGTTTGAATTTTCATTTTAGAATAATTAAAATTTCCAAATTTCCACTAAATTCATAAATGTAACTTGTGATTTATTGGTAAGTCATTCAAATTACATAATGGAGGTCATGAGTTCAAATCTTGTAGGGATTGGTATTTGTTAATTATTCTTCAATTTTGACACAACATTAATTAAACAACAATTTTGCCACCACATGGCAAAACAACATCGACCAATATTGGACATTCACTGCCACATCCTTCAACGCATTGACTCCTTTTTCTACTGCGTAAACTCTCTCTGACATTCAAGCATTTGATATTTGTTCATGTGTAACGTTGTGGGTTGGTGATGTTATGGAATATGGGCAAAGCACAGAAAATCAAAACACAACGAAACTTTCGACAAGGAGTAACAATTAGTTTTCATTCTGAATTTATTTTTATTTTTATTTGATGCATCTGTATTAAATATCTTGCAATGGTGCATATTTTAGCAAACACAAGATCGAGGACGACATGTGAAATTCGATATCCTCGATGCAAATCATGAAATAATTTTGACTATGTTAGGGATTTGCATAATTGCAACAAAATTGAATTTTATCTACAAAAGTTACATAAGAAGGGAGTTAACTATACTCATTTCATATTTGAAAATGGATTTGTAAAAAATCATGGAATTGAGCTAACTTATACATTTGATTTTATTTAAATCTGTTTCATTGGTGTTTAATTTTTGCATAAAAAATCAAATAGAAATTGATCACTTTTGCTTGGATATATTTATGTTTTGTGAATGCCAAGTTTTTGCAGGTTTACGTTAATCAGATGATCATTCAAGGAGTCTAATTTGTCGACAATTGGACTTCCAACAGATCAATTTTATGATGAATCATGTGAATAAGTCCATATTCATTACAACCAATGTTTTCTTCCCTTTGTAAAATTGTAAATCCCAATGAGTCCTCAATGCAAGCCTTTCAGATGCCAATATGCTTCTTAAGTTAATAAACATTCGCCTCATTTCCCTTTACATTCGCCATTATATTTCTACTCCTTTTCCATTCCATGTTTTCAAATAAAACCTTGATAAATTTTCCATTCTATTTTCCTTCATAGTCATTTTCTTGTCTCTTTCACTAACCTATAACCCATGAATAAAGTCATTCAGCTCCCTTACAAAGCTGAGTCACCCCATTTTCCTTTTCTTCCAAATAAACCCTGCTTCAATGCAAATTTTCCATCTTTGATCCTTCAAAATCATTATTTCATACTCGTGTTAGATGATGGAGGATTCCTTAAGGCCTCCCTTCTAACAAGTCTTGATCCATCGACCTTATCACCTTATCTGGGATAAAGACTAGAGTCATTATTAGTACCTTGAGGCTTGTATGCCTTAATGACAGGTTCTCTCGCCAGCAATCATGGGAATACACCAATGTTCCTTGATCGTTGGATCTTGCAAGTGGCTCGACATGGGCTCATGTATTCGCACTTCGCAAGATGTACTTAG
>APFE031545067.1:27420-40530 GCA_000404065.3 Pinus taeda | reverse complement strand
GGGGGGGTCGTCACTTAAGAGCAAGTCATTGCTCGTGCGCAATATCTAGACTTGATCTATACTCAATCTGGCATGCTCCATGACAAAATCCATGATGCTCCTAGACCAGAGTTGTCTGTTCCTCCTCCTAAATCAAACAAAGACTCTCTTGCCAGCGATGGCGTGATAGTTACGACTAGCACGAAAATCGTAAAGGCTACATCGAAGAAAGCTCATACGGTTTCTAGTCAAATTACAAATGAAGAACTTCTCGCCTCGGAGGTAAATGCCGTGTCAACTGACAAAGGTAAAAAACCAAAGCAACCAGGGGACAAGAAGAAAAAGAAAGGGAAAAAGAAGAAACAAGAGGAGTCATCTCTTGAAAAATCTTCTGCAAACCCTTCTGGAGAAAGGAAACCAAATCATCCATGCTTTATATGCGATGAGGATCATTGGACGAAAGACTGTCCACATAAAGTTGAGCTTAGAAAACTCTTAAAGAATTCAAAAACCTCAGCGGTATTGACTGATCCATTTCCAAACCCAGGAACCAATCTGGTTGCTAGTGACAATGCTTCCCCATCCCAAGTGCTTATGTTTTCCATTTCTAAATAACAAAATTATGCTTTAATATCGACAAGGAATAAAGATTACGGGAATCCACAGCTGTCGAACAGCAAGGCTATTGATCAACCTAGTAGTTCGACAACAACTTTGACCGAATTCGTGCCACCCATCATTCCTGAGCTAACGATAAAGCTGCCAAAAGGAGTAGTACACAAATCGACATTTAATCCTCGTTCCAGAGCAACACAGAATTATAATATAGTAGAGGACTTGGCCCAATAGCCATCCGCTATGTCGACACTTGAGGTACTGCAAAATGCCCCTTCCAGAAGCAGGCTCTATTATCAGCAATAGGTGGGATTGACCCAACGGATTCCAATCTTGTGACCTTTAATCATAAAGATATGATCCTCAATTACCATCTCAACTTGCTTTTCTTATTCAAGTGAAAGCCCTCACAAAACTGTTCATCGAACGATTATTGATAAGGGAGCATCTACATGTATTATGTCGATGAGTTGCTGGAAAACTTTGGGCTCACCACCCTTGTCGCGATCGTCAACGATGTTGAAAGCATTTGATGGATGAACATACACTCCATACGGGATTTTAAGTAACTTGCAAGTTGAACTAGGGGGCAAGACAGAAGAAATTGATGTTGAAGTTATCAACAGAAACCTCGATTACAACATCCTATTGGGAAGGCCCTGGATATATGCTATAGCCACTGTTGTGTCGACATACTTCAGAAAGATTGCATTTCCTTTCCAAGGAGGAATTACAATCATCGACCAACAAATGTTTATCCCCAACAGTTCACAAGTTACAGGAAGCATTCCGATGATCCACGGGAGCTCTCAGTCGCTTCAAAATATCGAAGTAGGCCTACTAAAAGCCCGACATTGATGGTTAATTTTTCCCTACCGCCTCCAAACAATCTAGCGGAAGTGGCCATGGTGGGAACCTACAATATGGTGTCTTCTATTCCAAAGATATCCGAACATGATATTAGCATGGATCATTGCCAAGTTTCGCCTCCGAGCCCAATAGAAATATTGTAGCAATCAATGTTTTTGGCATGGGAGGCGAACCCAAATCAACGCTCATCAAGCGTTTGGATAGATAGGTCTAAGGAATATGGTACCTCTTCAGATCCTTGGTCGCATGTACATTATGCAAATGAAGGAATTGTTCAGTCAATGATGATTGACGGGGGACCATGGGAAGATTACCACCATTGTTCCCATCTTCCAGATTATAAAGAAGATTGTTCCAGTGACCTTGATCATCCTTCAGTATTTGATTTCCTATCGAATACTGTAAATACGGTGGATTCCGAGTGAAACCTATCCAATATTGAAAAAACTATCGCATTAAATATCTCGACTAAACCAGATGTTGTAGAGAATATTCATGTCGACAAATCTTGTTCTTTTTCAGAATTGGAAGTATATTATGCTCTCTTTCGTGATTTCAGAGATGTCTTTGCTTGGTCATATGAAGAAATGCCAGGCATTGACTCGAGTATAGTTGAACACGAAATTAAGATGTATCCAGATGTTAGACTAGGTACAACAACGACTTCGGCAGGTGCACCCCAAGAAAGCTGCTGCCATAAATGCAGAAGTTGGAAAACTTCTCCATGCTGGTTTCATTTACCCTGTTCCTCTAACCGATTAGGTATCGAATATTGTTCCTGTAATGAAAAAGCAAGGAACGATTAGAGTGTGTGTCGATTATAGGGATGTAAATTAAGCTTGTCCAAAGGACAACTACCCTACACCCTTCATTGACCAGATAATTGATGAATGTGCCGGATGTGAAATCTTTTCATTTATGGATGGATTTTCTGGGTATAATCAAATAAATATCTGTCCATAGGACGAGTCAAAGACTGCATTTATTTTTCCGTGGGGCACATTCGCATACCACAAGTTACCTTTTGGTTTAAAGAATGCAGGGGCAACCTTTCAGAGGGCAATAAATTATGCCTTCCATGACATCAAGAACATCGTTCAACCATATCTCGACGATCTTCCGGCTCATTCACGAAAGTAGACCCATCATCCGCAGCATTTGAGAGTGATATTTCTACGTTGCTGACACTACAAGATACGGCTCAATCCACACAAATGTGTGTTTTGTATCAGTTCTGGTCATTTGCTTGACTTTGTAGTTTCGAAGGACGAGATTCATCTCGACCCCTGTAAGGTTTAGGCAATCATTGATTTGCCTCCACCTTCGAATTTGCTTCAGATTCAGAAACTCCAAGGGAAAGCAAAATTTCTGAGGAGGTTCATTCCAAATTACACTAAACTTGCTAAAGGTTATACTCGTCTGTTGAAAAAAGAAGTATCCTTCATCTGGGATCAGGTCGTGCAAGCTTCCTTTGATGCTTTAAAGGAATCCCTAATAAAAGCATCATTAATGTATGCTCCTGATTATCAAAAAGACTTTAACCTGTATTTGGTTGCAGCAGATACGACCATGGCAATGGTTTTAGTTCAAGAAGGCAATGGAATTGAACATCCTATTTATTATTTAAGTCGAAACTTAAATGATACAGAAACCAAGTACTCCTATGTTGAAAAGCTGGCTCTCGCAGTAGTTCAAGCGATACAGAAATTTCGACACTATATCCTCTTTAGAAAAACTACCATTTTGTCATATTGCAACCCCATGACTTATATCTTATCGCGACAGTTATTGGGGGGAAAATATTTCAAATGGATAGCAATTTTGCAAGAGTTTGATCTGGAATTCGTAAAATCGAAATCAAAGAAAGCCCTGGTTTTCACGGAGTTACTATGCGATCTCCCATCGTTGTCCAACGATTCAACATCCAATGCAACAATCATTGATGAATCTTTGTTTATGATATCTTCAAGTGATCCGTGGTATGGAGATATAATCATTTATCTTCAGACCCAAACATATAGGTCTTGTACCTCCCGTTCAGAGCAATGACGTACTCAATACCAAGCAAAAGACTACATGATCGTTGGTGATACACTTTACCATCGTGGCATTGATATAGTTCTGCGGAGGTGCCTCACCCATGAGGAGGTTGAAAAAGTCCTGAATGATTGTCATTCAGGTGCGTGTGGGGGGCATCAATCTGGTTATGCTACAACACAAAAGATTTTACAAGTAGGATACTTTTGGCCAATAATGTTCAAGGATTGCATAACCGCAGTCAGAAGTTGCCATGCGTGTCAAATATTCGATCGCAAAACCAGAATACCACTTGCACCTCTGCAGCCAGTATTCGCTGTTGGGCCATTTTCCAAATGGGGCATAGCTTTCATGACATGTAACCCCACCTCGGTCGGGGGGCATGGGTATATCATAGTCGCAGTTGACTATTTTACGAAATGGGCCGAGGAAATACCTACATTAAACAATAGTGGCGAAACGACTGCTCTTTTCTTTTTCAATCATGTAGTCTCCAGATTCGGTGTTCCACAAGCTATAGTGACAGATCATGGATCACATTTCTGCAATCACATGATGGTTGAGTTGGCTGTCAAATTAGGACTGTCCCACGACATCTTTACTCCGTATTATCCGCAAGCTAACGGACAAGTTGAGGCAATCAACAAAGTCCTGAAGCGCATGTTGCAAAGGATGATTGGAGTCCATAAACGGAGTTGGCACCTGATCCCGTACTTAACCTTGTGGGCATACCGGACATCAGTGAGGAATGCAACTGGGTTTATGCCCTTTCAGCTGGTGTATGGGCTGGAAGCAATCTTACCAATTTAGTGCTAAATCTCGCCCCTCAAGCTCGCAGTCAGCCTTCTCCCCATAACTTCAGAAGAGGAGGCTCATTTCTTGGAATTAATCCAACTAGATGAAACCCATCGTAATGCCGCCTTGGCTAACGAAGCCCATAAGAAACGAGTCAAGGCACAGTTTGATAAGAATGTCAAACCCCGTGTCTTCTTAGAAGGTGATCTGGTCTTACTTTATGACTAGGAGTCCGATAAGTTGGGAGTAGGTAAGTTCCAGTATTTATGGATGGGCCCCCATATTGTTAAGCGTGTATTAGCAAAAGGAGCCTATGAGTTAGTAGACTGTGACGGGATTCCAATGTCGCAACCTCGAAACGGGTTGTACCTTAAGCGTTACTATGCTTGACTTAGTGTAGTAACCTCTTCATATGCTTTTGTTACATTTTTGTTTTTGCTAAGGGCAATCATTTTGGTTAGATAATCCACTTTTTCATTTTTTACAGATGTCTAACCTATTGGAATCATTTGTTGGATATGCCGATGGAGCAAGCTGTAGTTCACGGAACCTATCTTCTGTGGCCTGGGCCATCTTTGATCCAAGCGGCGAGTTAGTAAGTTTCAGAGGGGTATGTATTGGCCAATCGACGAACAACATCACTGAATACAATGCATTGATAGAGCTCTTCTCTGATGCCATCATGCATGGCATATGCTGACTTGTCGTCAGGTTCGACTCACAACTCGTCATTCTACAGCTCACCGATATCTACTCTGTACGGAATCCAGCTATTTATCGCATGTTCCTAAAGGTCAAAATTCTGGAAAGACAATTTGATTTTATTCAATATCAACATATTTCTAGAAACTTAAACACATTAACAGATTCATTGGCAAATTATTGTTAGATAGACATTTGCGACATTAAAAGAAAAACATTTCATCAATATTTGCATCAGGATCATAATTTAACCAAAATGAAGCTCTGAAAATCAAAAATATATATAACTGTTTATGGTTTACACATAGTGTTCTGTGTCCAAGACAAAATCGGTCAAATGATCCAAATATTCAAGATGCTAGGGGGCACCCTAGTTTAATGGTGTTGGTGATAACAAGTCACCGCTTGTGCAATCATGTGTAAAAGCCTAGTCCATCGACGTGCCACGCCAGTAGTATGTCGCTATAATCTCAAAGGCAGCTCATCAGTCCTCACATCTGAGATACTGAGAGTGAGGCCTTCGATCTAATCCTGTAATGCTATAAGAGTCTCGACCACATCCAGGTTGCGAAGGACAACCCTCCCTACAGTCTCTCCTGCTGGAATGGCAGCTGGTGCTCTCAGTCACACAGTTGGTCGCACCAGTCCGATATTTGCATGAGCACATGAGTTTTGATTAGTCTTGATAAAAGAAAGCATAGGAATGTTATAAAAGCAATAAATAGGGATATGTTCAGAAATTCTACCTATAACACTCCACTGCTCGCCAGCTGGCAACACCAAATTTGGGTCACCCCGGAAATCCATACCAGCATACAAACACTCGGCATAAACCATCTCCTGACGGTTGAACCACTCAAAGAAGGCATTAGAGAAAGAAACCTGTGGCTGACCAGCATGTCAGGCCATAAGGTCAACCCATCTCTGCATCCATGGTTCAGTCAGTGGCGACAAACCAAGTGAAATGTACTGTGGCTGCATCAGTGGGAACTTCTCCAAGGCGAAAGCGATCAACATAGAACCATAGCCAAAGTTCTTTGATCGTCCATTTTTCACCTTGGTAAGCTATTCTTTTATCACCAGAAATATTGCGTCACACCAGTTGAATACCTTTGGCTCAAGCCATTCCAAGGCATACTGCATATAGGACCTATTGGCCAAGTTAAGGGCCGCACTACTAGCCAGTCTAGCAAAGTTGAACAAGATGGTCCTCAAGGACCAGTCAATGACATCTTAGATGTTGATCTTGCCCTCCCTGCTCGACTGAGATCCTTCTCTACAATATCGATGAATATAATCCCTCACGGATTCACCCCCAAGGGCAGAACTTGATAGTGAGAGAGGGGCACCACGCCTCGATAAACTGGTCAAAAAGTAGATGTCCACTATAGTCAAGGGGATGGATTTGCCTCTCATTTGGAACACCTGGTTGGTAGGATCCCATGCGTCGAGGAAATATTGCAACAAGTTGATTTGTTGCCTCATACTAGAGATGCAGAAGAACTTGAGCAAACCACAATTCCGGAATGCAGTTACCGTACCCGGATCATGTAAAACAATCATGTCCTCTTCTTCATGCTCACGTTCTTGCCATGTAACAACCATTTTTCTCTGATGAATCTCTGAAAACAAACAAGAGAAGAGTTAGGATCCTGATTTGGAAAAAAACAGGCAAAATTTCCATGAAAAAACAGTGCACAAGTTTCCCTCCTTGCGCCCATCGCACCCCAGCTATGTACTAGGTGAGATGCATACTGACTAGCCAATGGACAGCCTAGTATGCATCACACCTTTCGATATACTCAGGGTGTGATGGGGGCAGAATGAATTGTTCAAACCCTAGAGGCTCAGAAAAGCAAGGAAACATGCTCAGAATTCAAAAAGGAAAGAATGCAACTGAAGAGCACAGGTTTAGCTCCTACCTGGTCCAGACGGCACCAAGAATTGTCCATAGAATCTCCTAGAATTAGCTAGTGAAAATCAAGGGGGGAAACACCTCCAAAGCTCCAACAATATCAACTCAAATGAAATGGTAAAATGAGGGGTAAAAAACTACTTTTAAATTACTTTTCACGTAATTCGAGTAGGGTATTAGTGTTTTAACTCATTTTTCAAGCATGTATTCTCATTTCTAATTAGTTTGATGGAGCAATTGAACAGGTAGTATGACCGTTGAAAGAACATAGTGTTAACGGTGGGTCAAATATCAATGACTATTATCACGAGCAGTTTTTATGCAAAGTTCAAGCTCGTTAAAAATTAAAACTAAGCAATGAGAAAATGTTCCCCCAGAGTTTAAGCTCATTAAAAAATGAACCAATCTCTGGTAAATAACCATTGCGAATGCATTATCATAAGCTTTTGAGCCTTGGTCGTGTTCTCATGATCACCTCCACTTCGTTTTAGCCGATCATACGCCTCCATTTGATTGTTTACCCTTTTGAGGAACAGCTGGGATGAGTGATTCTGTTAGCCATCCTTGTGACACTTCCCTGATTGGAAAATTCCAAACCTTACCTGGAATCAACAGCTACCCGAAAACATCACTCGTTCTTAAAAAACGAGTCTCCTTTAATCTCTTTTCATCTGACTCATAAAATATGAAAAGATTGTCGAGCAATTGGCCTCTTCAGCTCGTTAAAGCTATCGGAAGTGCTATCCCTCCTCTAGATTTTAATCTTTTTGGACCTAAGGGATTATTACACAAAAAGATCAAGCACTTGTTTTGTTCGGCTCGTTAAAACTATCGAAAATTCATCCCTTTCATATTATTTTATAATTTTTCGGACTTAAGGGATTATATGACGAAAAAGGATTACTGGAGTTTCCTTTCTGTCCCTTTTCAGACTCTCTAAAATTGAAAAAGGACCGAGTTGTCTTTGTTGTTAAACTCGTTAAAACCAATAGCGACAAACTTGTCCATAGAGACAAGAGCGAGTTTCACCGTCACTAGGCTCGTTAAAATGTGGTGATGGGTTTGCCCGAAGGGAAAATTATAGAACAAGCATATGTTATCCTCCTTAAGCTTGATAAAGATAAAGAGGTACTGGTCAACAATGACTGGGGAAAAATTGGGAAGAAAACTTGAAGAAACTTTATTGGTAGCAAATTCGCTCTTGAACATGACACTTTCACTCCATCACTATGATTGAGTCGGGTTGGGTTATTCTATTCACCGTTCATATTACCATTGGTCCACCGTACCATCCATCTTTGGGGTTAATGCTATCAATCCATTTCAGTGTTTCCGATATGTTCAAGAGAAGTCGTTCAGAGAATTCACCAACCCATCTTGTGCCTCATCCACTGCAATACATTCATGCTCCATTCTTTCATGGCCGCCACCCAGAACCTTGTATCATCAAATCGTTTTCACCTCCGCAAAGTCATTTTCTCCATTCGTGTCGTAGATGTGGGAGTCATTAAGGCCCTCCTATGACAGGTCACTTCTTTTCGACATCAACTCATTATCCAAGAAGTCAACCTAGGAACAACCCTTTCAGTACCTTGAAGCTTGCATGCCTCAATGGCACGTTTCTCACTTTCGGCGACAGGTTTACATCAATGGCTTTTGACCGAGAGATTTTGCATGGTGTTCGACGCCAAGTCCCATTTTCACACCACACGAATTGTACTATAGTACCTTGAGGGTCATCATCATTATCGGTCATTCCTCTCACGCCTGTTAACAACTTACATCATTGGAAGGTAATCAGGTGATGTCTTTCCATGTTCGACTCCAGAACAATTTTCACATGGATCGACTTGTACTTCGGGTGAAGATTGGACGAGTTTGAAGACCTTGGATCTAGTTTCATCCATCTAGGCTGCGATATATTCAGGAAAATAAAGACATCAATAATCATTGCTCACACAGCATTATCATCCTCTAATCAAAGCGATGATGGCTTATTAGAATCACTCAATTTGCTAAGACGATTGTCTCCTATGTACATGAAAATGGAATTTATGAAAGCTGAGCATGGGAATTGCCTGCCTCAGTTGATCATGAAAATGATTATGAAGATAATGTATGTATCTGTATCTTACTCAAGTCGCCTTCTAGTCAAAACCTCCGGATCCTCATGATAAAGCATTTTCACCGAACATCAAAGAATTCTTTTGACTCATGGCTTTAAGGGCAACTGTCTATAGAATATTTGGGCACTTTCAACCCCAATCACATATGTCCATAAACCAAGGGCTTCTGAGTCCCTAAAAGTGTTTTTTCATGCCCTAAAGGAACAAGGTCAGCTGATTACATCATCTCCCAAAAGTTCTCCACAGGGAATTGCTCAGAACTGGTCAAAATTGGACCATATAGATTGCTCAGTGCTAAGCGTGCGATTCATCTCACATGCTCAGTGCAAAAAGTGCGATGCATACTGGAAAGCCCTTCTGTAGGGTGCAATGGGCAAGAGTAGACAAATGGTAGAGATAGTTTGCAAGGTGGATGATCATGGAATCTTCCAGAAACTTCTCCTGTGACACTTGCTTCTCTAAATTCTCCCAGGGATGAGTAAGAGATCATCAATCTCCAAGTGGAATCAAGAACTATCAGAGAGAAGACACTAATCAAAATCCCAGAAGCTGACTCACCCCCTGCAATCATCTATATGGCCCTCATCCCAGAGATCCAGATGCTGGAATTTTGCATCATGTAGGGAATTGTTGTTAGTTTCTTGGTGGAACATCATAGTGTTGGGTGATCTAAGCCTTTCATGAGGTGAAGAAGGGCTTTCATGCTGGGAGGATGACGCTAGGTCAGATCAATGGGTTGTAATCCTCTCTTCTAATCTTTATATCAATAAAGCTATTCAAGTTTTCCTCCACATTCTTGTATGTTTGATGATATATGAATTTGTGTGGTCAATATATATTTGGTCCTATATTTTTTATGATTATAGATCTCTGTACTTTGAAGGTATTATGCTGCTTTGACTTTACAGGTACTCTTTGAAGCGGAGTAATCAAGGAAGGAGAGGCAAAGATCCGTCAGAGGGGAGAATGAATAGGCAAGGAACTAAGCGAAAGATTGAGGTTGGTATTCTTTGCTCCTCTCCTATCTACTTCTCATAAAGGAAAATGAAAGTAACTTTAATCTGTTTGTTTCGAAGATAGCTACCTGTCTTAGTGGGACTAGCAGCTCTGCATAGACACTGGATTTCTCGATAACAACTTCTCCTTCCAAGGGATCCTTAAACTTACTAGGTCAGATTCGTTCGAAGGATGAACTTACAATGCAAGCATATGCTATCCCCTTCAAGCTTGTGATTAAAAAAAATTGGGGCACCTGCTAGAAATGGTGGGGGAAAATTTGGAAATCTATTAGTCGTGTCGGAAACTCACTCTTAAACATGACACTCTTTACTTCGTGTCAGGTTGGGACATCCTTCTTTGTATCGTTGACCTTCCTGGGTTTGGGCCGTTCATTTTTTCCTTCCATTTGATCTCTGACATGTCATCATGACCACCGATCTCATGGATCCAAAAGCTGCCAAACTTCTAGTTGTGTCGCCAATATGTTCAAGAGTTGTCCTTTTACAGTTACACTTACCTTTGGTTATCTGTATCTTGGAAAATCATTTTGCATCCTCTTGTCTCGTGTCGATGATGTGGGATTCATTATGGCCCTCCTTCGACACGATTGCTTTTCGTTGGATTCAACTCATTATCTAGGGAGTTGACCGAGAAACTCCCCTCCGGTACCTTAGAGTTTGCATGCCCTAATGGCAAGTTCTTCACACTTGACGACAAGCTCACATCATTTGCTTTCGATCAAGTGATTTCACGGATGTTCGACTTTAGTTCCTGTATTCACATTTCGTGAATTGTGATGATAGTAGCTTGGGGACCATTGTTGTTATTGGTGGTTTCTCTTGCACTTGTTAACAGTTTACATCGCTGATTGGTAATCAAGCGGCTTTCTAGCATGTTCGACATCAACACATCTATTCGCATGCTAGGATATGTACTTTGATCAGGTTGTGTTGGAGCACAAGACCCTGGAATCAGATCACAAAAGTCTAGATTGTGAAGTGATGTGACAGAGTTATGATTATTTGCATGTCTCTATCAGATGGGTTGCTATGACTAGACCATGAGTTATCATATGTGATCCTTCTCATTATTAGATGGCTGCAACCATACCTTGGTTTCGTTATGACACTCCTTGATGGATGGCTGCGCCCATACCTGGATCCATTTACATGATCATTCTCTAGATGGCTTTGTCCATGCCACCATTCATGTATCATTTGACAGATATCTTAGTTTATGTATATGTATTTGTAATTTCTTGCAGGCCTTCCGATGACAGACCGGTTCCGTGCAAAGTTTTTTGTAGAGGTAGATCTTGTATTTTGCTTTAGTATATTGCATAATATGTTGATCTACAGTGGGAATTTCTACATGGTATCAGAGCTAGCTGATCTATAGAGAAATTTCTACATGGAATCAAAGCAAGGTTTTGTAGAAAAATTTCTACATGGTATCAGAGTAAAGGTGATCAAAGCAAAGAACAATATACAAAGAAGGGAGAAGTTCTAAGTTTGAGGTTCCTGAATATAGAAATTGAGTTCTTATCACATCTCATTTTCACCAATGGCCTTCAACGGTTTAAGATTCGAGTATGCCCTTGATGGTAGCTCGAATTGTATAGCTTAGAAGGATCACATGGAAGAAGTATTAGAGGTTAACAGTCTAAAGGACTTCATTGATTAAGAAGACACCAAGCCCGCAACAGCTAATGCTACAGAATTGGCGGAATGGGAGAAATGTGTGGCTAGAGCAAGGAGAATCCTCCTGGAGGGAGTTCGAGACCACATTGTCTCGAGCCTCCATGGGAAGGAGACACTGTTTTCGATGTGGAAAACATTGAAAGATCTATATTAGAACAACAATGATCAGAGGAAGCTGGTGCTGAAAGACAAGCTTTGGAAAATCAAGTGTGAAAAGGGCGACACAATCTCTACGTATCTGAACAAGCTCACCACTTGCAGGGATGAGCTTGGAAGTGTAGGGATCACGACAGCCGATGATGACATGGCGAGTCTTGCACTCCTTGGTCTTCTTAAGAGCTAGCATAGCTACTAAGACTCGGTAAATGGAAGAGAGAAACTGCCAGATTGGGAACGACTTTGGTCAGATCTGATGTAGGAGGAGATAAGAAGAAACACTAGAGATGGTTCTTCATCCAAGGAGGATGAAGAAAACTGCGCCTTAGCGAGTAAGGCAAAGAAAGGGAAGGAGAAGGATTCTCATCCCAAATCGAGTTCTTCCTATGGTGGGAAGAACTTTGACAAATCGAAAGTGCGATGCTTTCATTGTCATGAGGTGGGCCATTTTGCTACAAATTGTCCACTGAAGAAATCCAAGATAGGATCCAAGGAAGGATCTAAAGGTGAGGCATTGGCCTCACAGTTCGAGTTGGATTTCATCCTCTTTGCATGCATGGTTTCATCCATGGTGGGATGTGGTTTGTTTCTTGACAGTGGAGCTTCTTTCCCAATGACTGGTGACAAGAGTTTATTCAGTACCTTGGAGGAGAAAGATCTGTAGATACTCTTAGCGATGGGTAGTGATGAAAAGTATAGTGTCTCAGGTGTAGGCACGGTTATTTTTCAGAGGGAGCATAGAGCTTGCATTACCTTGACCGATGTCAGGTATGTACCAGGACTGAGGAAAAATTTGGTTTCGATCACAATGCTGGAAGACAAACGTTATGATGTAGTCTTCAGTAAGGGAAAGGTTTTCCTTCGACACATCACCATGAGATAGGTGAAGTAGATCGGTTCATGAGTCAAGAACCTGTATGCTCTTGAGGTTTAAGATGCATGAAAAGCCTTGAGGAGCAAGGCAACTAATGGAGACTTGGTGGTTGAGAGGGAGAGTACATTAGCTCTCAACATGTAGCGCCAGAAGAAGTCTCAGACAATTGTGGAGGAGCCACAATTGGTGAAGCAACTTCAGGAGGTTGTGGAGTAGCCACAACCAGAGAAGCCAAGAGGAGACCGAGTGGAGGCATCCACTCATGCAGAGACCTCCAGTAGGGGGAAATTTTGAGTCAAGTGGGTAGAGGGATCACATGCATCCATACCTCCAGGTAGGAGG
>APFE031545067.1:0-14752 GCA_000404065.3 Pinus taeda | reverse complement strand
TCTCCCACTCAATGCCTTATTTTTGTTTCTGTTCTAGGACTGTCCTCGTACAGACAAGGCATCACCATTTTGGCTCTCCATATTTTTCCGTCTCATCTCCTCCGTCAGTAAGGATGAGACTATTTCATCAAACCGCAAGGCATTTGCATTGCTACCTATTGCAATAACCAGACTATCCCACGAATTTGGTAGAGAACACAACAAACTGATGCACTTATCTTCATCTGAAATTTTAATAGCAACAGATGCTAACTGACTTACCACAGTATTAATTGAGTTCAAATGCTCTGTCACCAAGTCTCCATCTTTCATCCTCAGGTTATAAAGATTTTTCCGTAGGAACTTTTTATTCACCAGAGACTTAAATTGGTACAAAGTCCCTAACTTGTCCCACAAATCCTTCGTCGTAACTTCCCCTGATACATTAAACAATACTAAATCTGAGACACACAATCATATTGTGCTCTTTGCCTTCCAATCCAAATTCTTCCGTTCTTCATTGGACACTCCCATTGTTTTAGTGCCTGGATCTACCGTGATCAACTGATCTTTATCCACCAATAGATCCTCCATCTTGAGTTTCCACAACTCAAAACTTTGACCATTAAATTTCTTGATCTCTATCTTTCCACTGCTTGCCATCTTCTTTCACCACCAGAATCGATCTCGTAGATCTTCCACTGAACAGGATCTACCACAGGCCTGAGCGAAACCCCTCATCAACAAAGGCATCCCCTTGAAGCCAAAACTGCTCTGATACCAAATGTAGGTTTTAACCCCGTACATAAATTACTTGCATACGAATTCTAAAACACAAAAAATAAACAATGCGAGAGCATAAAACGTAAAACACATAGACATAGAGATTTTCCCCTGGATCCCAAAACCGGGACTACTAGCTTGATATTTCATTATGTTTCTTTCATTGTTATAATACATATTTATACATGTCAAAGCATCCAATACCATGGACCGAAAACCATCGCATCCAAAAAACATGTGCGAAAATCATGCACAAAACCATAGGTGGGTCTACCCAACCTAACATAGGGTCCAAAACTAGCGCCCTGGACCCCATAAAGTGGGGTTATGGGTAGACCTCAAACCCCATGTGACCCCCCCCGCTACACAATCGATGAAATGAAGGGGGGCTCGACCCCCCCCTCGAACCCCCTGGTTAACTATGTGGGCTAGTCATGGAAAGAATATAACACAACCCAACAAGAAGAAGAGTTATGTAATATGCTAAGAGAACATTTGGATGCCTTTGCTTGGAATTACAAAGAGATGAAGGGAGTGCACCCCTCGGTGTGTACTCACCACATTTATATCAAAGAAGGTTTCAAACCAGTTCGACAACCCAAAAGGAGAATGAATCCAGCGCTCAAGGATATAATCAAAGAAGAGCTGGAAATCCTGTTGGATGTTGGATTTATCCACTCTATCTCGGACAGTGAGTGCTTGTCTCCTTTGGTGTTGGTTCCAAAGAAAAATGGAAAGTGGAGGATTTGTGTTGATTACAAAGAATTAAAAAAAGAAACAAAGAAGGACCATTTCCCTCTACCTTTCATTGACCAAGTATTAGATGGCTTGGTAGGAAAAATGTTTTTTTCTTTCTTAGATTGGTTCAGTGGGTACAATCAAATCCATATTAGCCTAGAGGACCAGGATAAAACCACCTTCACCTATCCTTGGGTTACTTTTGCTTATAGGGTCCTTCCTTTTGGTCTATGCAATGCCCCTGCCACTTTCTAGAGGGCAGTCCTTAGTATCTTTGTAAAGCTAGTCCATGATGTAGTTGAAATTTATATGGATGACTTTACACCCTATGGGTGTGATTTCCAGGAGGCTCTCTCTAACCTGGGTAACATTTTGAACAAATGAATTTAAATGAACTTATCCCTTAGTCCAAAGAAATGTGAGTTCTTGATGACTACATGGATTGTTTTAGGTCACTCAATATCCTAGGAAGGACTGCAGGTAGACCCAAATAAGATAGCCATCATCAAAAGGGTCCGAACTCTACAAAAACTGAGGGATGTCAGAAGTGTTTTAGGTTTAGTTGGATGCTATAGGATATTTATAAAATATTTCAACATGTTAGCGTCTCCTTTATTATGGTTATTGGCTAAAGAATTTGAATTTTTATAGTCAAAAAGCTGTCAAGAAGCCTTGGACACCCTAAAGGACAAGTTGATTGCAGCACTTATTCTCTGAGGCTCAAATTGGGCTCTTCCTTTTCATATACATGTTGATGCCTCTCGCAAAGTTATAGGAGCAGCTCTAGGCCAAATAGATGACAAGCTACCTTATGTCATTTACTTCATCAGTAAGAATCTGTCAAAAGCTGAGCTGAACTACACAGTGACTGAAAATGAGCTCATAGCTATTGTGCATTCATTGAATAAATTTAGGCATTACATTGCTGGTTACCAGATATTTGTACATACTAACCATGCTACAACTAAATACTTGATGAATAAACCTGATGTAAATGCCCAGATTGTTAGATGGTTACTTTTATTACAACAATTTGATTTAACTATTATTGATAAGCATGATAAGGAGAATGTTGTTATAGATTTTCTATCCAGATTTAATTTGCCTATAGGGGAGGAAGGAATGGTTGATGATCAGTTACCAGATGAACATGTATTTTCCATTTCAGTTCTCTCTCCATGGTTTGCTGACATAGAAAATTACTTGGTGTCTGCACAGTTTCCACCAAACTTGTCCTCCAAGGAAAAGAGCAAGAACATAAGGAAGAGCACCCCATTCACTTGGATTGGGGGCAATCTCTTTAAGTTGGGTCCGGATCAAATTCGAAGAAGATGTGTCAGGGAGGAGGAATTCTTCGACATCCTTCTAGCCTGTCATGATGGGCCTTATGGAGGTCACCTTGCAGCCAAAATAACAACATTCAAGGTACTACAAGCTGGTTATTACTGGCCGACTTTTCACAAATATGTGAGGAGGTATAGTATTCAGTGTGATCAGTGCCAAAGGATGGGGAAACCTACCCCAAGGGATGATATTCCTCTACAAACTCAAGTGAATCTCAAGCCACTTGACAAGTGCGGCATGGATTTTATCAGGCCCATTGACCCTCCATCCAAACAGAAGTAGTACATCATTGTGTGCACTGACTGCTTAACCAAGTGGGCTAAAACCAAAGCCATCAAAGCATCGACAAAAGAAAAGGTGGTTGAATTCTTAAGGGAAAATGTGTTTTATAAGTTTGGGTACCCTAGAGAATTGGTCATTAATCAAGGTAGTGAATTTAAATCTCACATGATTGAAAATCTGTTAAGCCAACACAAGATCAAGCATAGAACATCCACTCTTACCACCCATAGGGTAATGGGAAAGTAGAGGTAACCAACATAGCATTGGAAGGTATTCTGACCAAGGTGATTAGCAGTGGTAGAAAGGACTGGGCAGACATATTAGTTGATGCCACCTCAGCCTACAATACCACCTAGAATACCACCACTGGCTTTACCCCTTATGAGCTGGTCTATGGGAATAAAGCCCTGTTGTCCATTGAATATGAATACAACACCTTAAGGATGGCAACGAAACTGGATCTGGATATCACCAAGGCACAACAATAAAGATTTCTCCAGCTAAATGGGTTAGATGAATTTACGGTGTTGGCCCTCCTGCACATAGAGGTGACTCAAGTTCAAAGGAAAATTTAGCATGAAAATAATATAAGAGATAAACAGTTTCAAGAAGGTGATTGGGCTTTGTTGTATGATTCCTGGTACAAGGATTTTAAAGGCAAGTTAAGAACTAGATGGTTAGGGCCTTATTTAATAGAAAAGTGTCATGATAATGGTGTTGTGAAGATAAGAACCATTGATGCAGAGGCTATCCCTTTTCTTCTTAATTACACCAATCACTAGTAAAAATGAAATAGCATAATGCAAACCCACCGATTGGAAAGAATAGTCATGTTGTGCTCTTACAAGCTTCCAACAGATTGAATAGACTACCATCCGATCCCAATTTTCAATTTCTGATCAAATGGCAGCTATGGAAAGGAAAGGATTTGACCAGAATTGATCGAGGTTTCAAACTTTTCAATTTATATTTGAGTGTGAGAGGGAGGGAAAATTCGTTTCTTTTTTTTCCATCCAGATGATGAAAAATCATCATATATAGTCAAGGTATAGTTGGTATCACCGACTTTATGTTATAGTTGGGATTATCGAAGGGTAGAAAGAAGTTGTCCCGGGAGAGATGCCGAGTGGTTATGGCTCCGCCTTGAATGGTATAGATAAAAACTATCGAGGTTCGAATCCCTTCTCTCCTTTTTTTTTCAACAATTTGCATTTACCGATCCAATAATAAAAAAAATGGCTATAGATTAAATATCTACAAGAAGCCCTTGTCAAAGTGAGAATCCATCAATAGCATTAGAAAGACAGTAATGGTGGTGGAGCAAGTCTCAAATTCCACCCCACCAAGTCCTTGAAGAAGAAAAAAGAAAAAAAAGAGAAAAAAAAATAAAGAGACTCAGGTGAAAACCTCCATGAGGCACTTGAGTCGCACTGTTGGGTTGAAAACCTCTTGAGGTGGCCCAAGGGTGTTAAAAAAAAAGGGGGGGGAAAAAGATCTCTGAGTGACCTCTTTTGAGACCCAGGAAGCAACTAGGATTAAAACCTCCTTGAGGTGGACTAGTTGATTCCAATATATATATATAATATATATATATATATATTATATATACTATATAGATATTATATATAAGAGAAAAGATACAAATATGGAAATTTGTTTTGGAAGTCAGCAAGAGGAGGATAAAAACAACATGAGAAGGATAGTAGGACCTACAAGAACCATGTTTTAATTTGCCCATCTCATACCTTCCACTATTCACCTAGTCTTCCATTTATAAACCCCTCCAGCTCATCTCACACAAAATCTGTGTTTTCTAGAGGATTCCCTGTAATCCTACAGTAGTTTCCTGTAGGAATTACAACGACCTTGAAAATCATAAGAAAGGTAGTCCAAGAGAAGGGTGGTAACACAAGCCTATGTCTAAATGAAAAACCAATTACTCCACCACACCATAGCCATTCCTTTCATCACCATGTCACCCCTGCATCCATCAAATAAATCAATTAAAAAAAAAAACTTTACAAAAGAACAGGAAAAAAGAAAGAAAAAACAGAAAAGAGGGAAAAGAGGGAAAGCAGAACCATACCCAAAGGCAACATATCTCACCTACCATTCCCTACCACCCTTCTCCACTCATTTCAAACATCCCTTATGCTTCAGAGTTGAGAAAAAAGTATGAATGTTTAAGGGAGAGGCAACTACATGACATCCTGTAGGAATTCCTATAGCAACCTATCCCATAAAGAAAACCACACAGTTTGCAACCATCTTTAGATCAAGGACTCCAAGGATGAAGAAGCTCCCCCAAAGCTCAGTAGCAACAAGAAGATCACCAGCAACAAGGTCCATCACCTGCACATCAAAATAAACAAGCATAAAAAGAGGCAAATGCACAGAAAAATATGTAGCAAAAACACAATAAAGAGGCACCACTCTCCAGCATGCATCATCAACGAAGCACCTTACTCACATGTATGTCATCTTACCCATGCTCTCTTGTTAGTACGATATGAGCAAAACTGTAGGATTATGTGAGATTTGATTTTATAAGTAAAGGTGGCCAATTAACTTGGCCACCTTCAGCCAATTGACAAGAAGAAAACAATTAGACAAATCCACACATGGCAAAAGTCAAATCAAGAGAAAAAGGGAATAAAGCCAAAAATGGTTAAGATACAGAGGAAAGGAGTGGGAGATGATTACAAGGTGAGGTGGAATGATGGACTGATAGTGGGACCAACGGTCCAAAAGAAGGTGCTCGTACTTAGACAACCAACACACCACCCCACATGATCATCCATATATGGAAATAAAACACTGATTCCCATACAAAGAGAGCAAAAGTAACTTTGAGAATTCATTGAACGAAGAGGTCTCTCTTGGCCTTCCTGAGGCAACACCTACAAGACATAGTCAACATCTATAATGCATGAAACCTACATTATATAGAGGAATCGGTCTACAGAGCTATCAATGGACACTAAGGGAGGTCAAATCAGAGTTATCCTCACCAGAATGTTGAAAAGTGAGGTAGGAGCTATACCTTCCATATTTTCCATTTGAAAAAAAAGGAAATCCTCCATTTGGTTAGGAATTTGTAGTGCTTCTCACAATAGGAGGATTGTATTGCATGTCATTAAAAGTTAGCATTCAAAACTCCCTCACCTACCAGAATCCTTGAATTGTATCCACACAAGCCTCTACAATTACCAAGGAAATATGACAGGAGGTTTCAACAAGAGAGAACACACAAACATAGCAAGGATCCACTAGTATCCTCTGTAGTGGAAAATTTCACAAGGCACCAACGAATGGGGTTATTTGAGAGGATGAGAGGATACGAAGATGATGTGGCTAGAGAATTTTCCCTCTCACTCATACCCCTCACCAGGACTAGTGCTACTGTTGTGGTGAAAGGGTTATCAATAGAAATTACCCCTGAAGTTATAAGCAGAATCACTACACTCCCTTTAGGGTTACCATGGAGACAAGGGTAATAGCACCCTTGCAAAGAAAAGCTTATTTTTGGAAGGAGAAGAGACAAAGGAGGAAAAAACAGGGTTAGAAGGGAGAGCATTCCATACCCATGGAATTAAGTCAGTTACCACCTCATCAAATATATTTCATGTGAAGGGAGATATAGTGTAGTGTATGGATACCACTTCAGACTCCTCCAAGAACTAAGATTTGGAGATAACATACCTCCTTAAAACAGATTAAGTATACCCTATTTTCTTCTACAATCAATGATAGACATGAGCATCAAAGTGCAAGAGGGAAAACATCAGCAACTAGCCCATCATAGGTTGATCAAAATCATCCTTGAAGATGCTCTACAAAACTTAATGTTGGGCATGGAATCTTCCCACAACATGTTTTGGGGCTCAAAGCCCAAGTTTTTGTCAAAGATTTTGTAAGACATCGTGAATTGTGGGTGTGAAGCGCAAAGTATAGGATGAGTCATAGGGTTGTCCGACCTAAAATATTGTAATGTAATGTAAGGTCATGTCGGCCTACCCATGGTTCATGAACCATGGGATTGTATAAATAGAGCAATGCTCTAAGTTGTAAAGGAGGGAAGTGAATTAGAGAGGAGAATATGAATGGTTCGAGCTTAGAGTAGGATTCTAAGTGTATTGGGTCGTAGTAGTAGGAAGAGGGTCTACAACTGACTGCGCAGAGGCCTAGTAGAATCTGCAACTGAGTGCGCGAATCCATGCAGCTGAGTTCACAGGGCAGTGTCGAGTCTGTAATTGGGATTGAAGATTAATAAAGAGAAGTTGATTATTATTTCTGTGTATTTGCTGTACATTGCCTTCTCTATGTTTATATTGGTTTATGTATCGCGCACACTGATATGATTGCTGAATATGCTGTAATAACCATCAATTTTACACACACAAGTTAAGTAATCGGGTAATAAGATATTAAATAGCAAGGAACTTAAGTATTATACGGGTTGTGCCCCAAGTAGGGATACATGGAAACAACAACACAATTTGCGAAGGAATGACAAGTGCGCATAGCGATGTGTGCGTAGGGTCAAACCGCGGACCTCCAGAAGCCCATCAGACATCCCGGAGTGCGGAAACCTGGTTCTAGCACCCTCCCATACTACTTTGGGTGAGACCTCATTCCACGCTCCACGGACTATTGTCGAAGGGGCCAGTAATATCAGGATTGTTTTGGCTAAATCACCTTTGAACCTGGGTCAGGCCCACACAAGCTAACAAATGGTTCCATTGCCGGGACCATGATCTGCATAAAGGATGTTTGATGTTGTGTCATTGGAATCCAACAAAGAAAGAAATTGAAGAGTGGTTGGACAAGAAGATTCATGAGTTCGCGGTGCAGGAGAATAGAAATCTGCGATTATCCATGGAACAGTGGTTGGAGTGCTACTTGTATACGAAAAGCCATGAAATTTTCTTTACATCCTTTCCTTTTGAGTTGTATGAGTGGATCACAAAGTTAGTAGATAACGAAGGAAGGTGTAGGCTCAACAAACCAATAGTGTGGACTCCAAAATTAGTGCATAGACTAGAAGCATCAGAAGATAAGATTGCACGAGCTGTGGACCATTGGCTTGATCAGATAATAGGAGGATTTATCATTGAGTTTGCAGTAGATATGACTGTTAGCTATAGTGAGGTAAGTATATTAAATCTTTAAACACTTGGATTAATATACTATTGTGTGAAAAGCGGGTTATGTGAATAAATTAATGTTTGGAGCTACGCGAAGTGGGAAGATATACAGAAGCGGAAGTAGCGAAGAGTTGGAAAACAATCCCTTAATTTCACCCTCGTGGGAAGGCAAGGAAGAGCTCGCGAAAGTTTCTCCAAGAAGCGTGGTCAGTCTGATAAGACAACATATTCCATGTTTACAACCTCCACCCACACCACCACCTGTCTCACCCTCCTCACCTCCATCTCCACCCACCCCACCCTTGCCACTGCGACAGTTCAATATGGCAAGTATGATCAAACTACCGGTATTTAGAGGAGTGGGAAACGAAGGTCCGGACCAATTCTATTTCGTGGTAAGAGTAGTATGGGAAGCAGACAG
This sequence comes from Pinus taeda, assembly GCA_000404065.3. Classification (NCBI taxonomy): domain Eukaryota; kingdom Viridiplantae; phylum Streptophyta; class Pinopsida; order Pinales; family Pinaceae; genus Pinus; species Pinus taeda. The sequence goes on along the minus strand of APFE031545067.1, from coordinate 6,058 downwards.
CATTGTGGATGATAATATTAAAAATTCTATGTTGGTGAGCATGATGCAGGATTGCACATTAACGTGGTATATCAAGCATTCTAATGACCACTTGAATGTAGGAATTGCAGAGATCCAGGCCGCACTGAACAGGGAATTTAGTAGGCCAAAGTCAGAAACACAATCAATCATTGGGTTTAAAGAGATCACAATGCTCTCGGGCAAGACCCCCTAGGATCAAAGTTTGAAGAGTACGATCTGTGAAGCCAATATGACGTTGACGGGTGGAAAACATCACACATGGTTTGTAGCATCTCTGGCACCGCACTTAAGGACAACGCTGTGATAGCAAAAGCTTTCCACCCAGGCCAAAGCATTGGAGATGACAATAAAATTGCATGAGACCCCTATACAAGACCCTGGGTTGGGAGTCCAACAAATCCACATGTAACTGTAGGATTTGTATCTAGAAATGCAAAGTTTGAAATAGGACATGACACCTTGGGTGGGGGTGCGCAAGGAAGTATGGTGCATAAAATGTAAAGGCTAAGGGCATGACAAGGACCACTATCTAGTATTCGCGAACTACCTGGCAGGAGGAGGGCCGATGCCGATAAGACTAGAGGCATAGGTAGGGTTGAGTGTGACATCTACATTATGGTGCGTGATCTGCCAGATAGGAGGAAAACACACCACGAATAATTTTCATTTGTTGCAGAAGTATATGCAGACATCCAAACAATTGTTTTGTAATTTCTACAGGTTGGTAGGCCATGAAGAACGCACCTACCAAAGCTATGAAATAATGATGAAACAAACTTCTACCTACAGGTTGTAGACCGAAATGCAAGCCCTCGACCAAAATACAGGGATGGCGTGAGCTGGGTTTCAGGGGCGCGATTGAGGTCGAGGTAGAATGGGGCCAGGAAGGGGTCATGGACAACTAATTTGTTACAATTGCCGAGGGCCAGTGCATTATGCCCACAATTGTAAAAACCCGACAAGAATATCATGTTGGTACTGTACTCAGTTTGATCATGAGGCAGAAGAATTCCCTTTGCTGATAGCAAGGATGCTTGAAAAGGGGGTACTCCAACCCCCTCCGACCCAAAATTTACAAATGATGAGGTCCGAGCCACACGAAGAAGACCTGAATGTAAACATGATGCTCAAGAGCGATATGACCATGGGAGATGCTAAAGGGAAGCAACTGGAAGAAAGTGTGTGGGTTCGCAAGGCTCCTACAAAGGAACTCAAGTTTGATTTAGAACGCGTGAAGGAGACATTCATGGGAGCCAAGAAGAGTTTCACGGAGGCCTCCACTTTAGGTAGTAAGGATCAATTAGAACCAAGGATGGATCCTTCAATGCTCACTACCTTTCTGGAGACATGCAAGAAACTGCTGTGTGACAGCAAGGCAGTCAAAGGACTATAGGAACTTATCACTAGGTGTGCAGGGTCAGGAGAACTACGTGTGGTCCAGAAACTTGGAAAGCATGCATTACACATAGGAAGGGAAATGAGGTTGACTGCGCAAATCGATGAATATGATGGATCAAATAATCCTGGATCTAGGTGATCTAATAATCACCCTATGAGTGACCTCAGTTGAATATTTAATAAACAAAGGTATTATAGACTCATATGCTGGTGTGTGTTCTGTGTGATTGAAACAACGGATTGATCAGATTGCCAATACATAGACATTTTACATGGAAAGACAGTAGAGAAATACAGTAAGCAACACAAAGACACAAACAGGTTTTAATAAGGAGTTCACCCTATTCTCCAGGGCTACATCTCCGGTCCGGCTTCAGTGGTGGCCTTGTTTTATTGTGTCTTACAACAAAGAATTTACAATGTAGGGACTCAATATGAGTTCTCCTGACAGCAGATTTTGCTTGGCAGGGTGGTCCTTGGATTCCTCAAGCCACTCAGAGTTCACAGACTCCCTTTCTTCCTACCAGCTCTGTGACCTTTGGTCTACAGTGGAAAGAGCCAGCTGTGATGCTCAATCTGGACAGATTCCTCTATGGGAAGGCTTGATTCTTCAACCTCTTTGGTGCTCGATGCTGCTTGTGGTCATCTCGACCCTCTGTCTCCTCTGTTGGGCTTTACTACTCTCTGTGCTTAGTCCTCCTCTCAGGGTTCACTGTTCACTGTCTCTCTTGGTTGCTTGGACTCTTTGATCTGAATCTCTCTTCTGATCTCCCGTTCACTGTCTTTGCTTATGGCTTTAGCCATTTGACCTCCGTGCCTGTTCGTTTCCTCTCCTTCCTTCATTGATTTGCCTATCGCCTGTGTGCTTGGAATTCCCTATTCAGCATCAACATAATGCTTAGGAAGTAGCCATGTGTCTCCATCGTAACTGCGCCAGCCTGCTTGACGATTCATTGTTTTCTCCACTGTGGCAGTCAATGGATTCGAAATCCTCTTAAATCGCAGCTTAATCCCCTGTCAATTCCGCTCTGTCTATCAGGCGCAATCTTAGCCTTCCAATTTAGGCTCCTCCAGATCTAATGTCATTTGCACGTCGAGCGCGGTTGACTTGCTCGATTGATAACGCGCGATCGCGGCGGTTTTTCTCTCTCCTCCGTTGCCACGTGTTGATCGCTGATTGTGATCGCTTCGCTTTCTCCAAAACTGCTTACTGTTCAAGGGCATCCCAATCAAACTGCTGGTTTCCAGGCCGTGGGTCCCACTGTCGTACATTAGCGCCTTTTACCTTTTTCCGCCCGTGGTCCCCTGGCTCCCAACGTGACCAAGCGCTTAAACCCTACCATTTCGGCCCTGTTTGCCTAGCGATGCGCATTAGCGCTAAGCGCTAAGCGCTAACGCGCATCAAAAACCAGCTCCTTTTCCCGATCTGGGGCTCCCAGGGGCTATTTTGACCTCTTGCATAGTCTCCATGGGCCTCGGTCAACGCGCTTTGACCGAGGTCCTCGTCGTTCCACGCCGGCTGCCATGGCCACTGGTTCAGGGTGTTTTCAACTGTTGTTTGGATTCTTCAAGGACTTGTTTGACCTATTTTAGTCATGGTTCTATGACAATCGTTTATGGATCTGATTCGGATCACAACCTCCCAACTGAAAAACTTTTGGACCACCAAAAGTTGGTTTTCTTCAAGCATTGACTAAGTGAGGAAACTGCTGTCTCACTTGTCCAATATCAATCCACTTTGCACTACTTGGCTTCGAACCTTTAAGCCCAATCCTGAGGTATTCCACCTGCCCACTGTGCGTCGTCCTCAACTTCCTGTCTAGCACTATGTCTTCCTGTAACTCATTAAGATATTCAGGTAGTAGGTCATCAGCAGAAGGTAATTGAATTTGCTCTTCAGGGTCCTCAATCATTGAAGGTTTAAACAACCTCAAACAATTTGCATTCACGACTGAGTAGATGTGCATGTAAGCTGGCAGATTAAGGCGAAAAGCATTCTCACTAATCCTCTCAAGTATCTTGAAGGGTCCATACCTGATAGGTTTTATCTTTTTACCTTCACCTTGCATTATGTCCTTGTTGATATACAACCAGACTTGGTCTCCAACTTGGAAACTATGCTCCATCCGATGCTTATCATGCCTAGCCTTGTACTTGGCTTGGCTCTTTTCCAACGGTTCCTGTGCTGCCTGATGGATCTCCTGGATCTGTTCAATGAACCTAGTTGCCTTGTCCACATCACTGTGTCCATCGACCATGGTATCTTTACCAAAGACAAAATCCAAGGGAGACCTTGGTATGAAACCAAAGCAGGTCTCAAAAGGAGATCTCTATGTAGAAGAGTGTTTGGCTCTATTGTAAGCATGCTGCACATAACACAAATGCTCATCCCAGAGCTTAGGATGTTTGCTGCAATATCCTCTCAGTAACTGAATCACCGTCCTGTTAACTACTTCTGTCTGGCCATCTGTTTGTGGATGAAAAGTTGTGCTTTTCTTTAATTTGGTGTCCATTAGTTCCCACAGACTTGACCAAAATTTCCCCACAAATCGGGTGTCTCGATCAGATATAATAGAAGTGGGTAATTCAAAATGAACCCATACATGTTCAAAGAACAATTTTGTAGTTTGTTCAGCTGTAATTTGTTTATTACAGGGTACTAAAATACACATTTTGCCAAACCTATCCACAACAACATATAGATAGTCATGACCTTTCCTAGATTTAGGCAATCCCCCAACAAAATCCATGGAAATTCTTTCCCAAGGGTGAGAAGGAACTGACAAGGGAGTGTACAAGCCTAGTTTCCTATTGCTGGGCTTGCTTTTAGCACACATAGCACACCCCTTTACATATCTAGAAACTGTCTCATTCATTTTTGGCCAATAGTAGAACCTTTGTAGCCGTGCAACAATTTTACTTACGCCAAAGTGACCTGATACCAGAGAAGTGTGGGCTTCCATAATTATCTTTACTCTTTCAGTTTGTGGAATGCACAGTTTCCAACAACGATATAAGAGTCGGTCCTTCACATGATAGTCCAATTCTTCCACTCTTTTGCCTTGACTCAAAGTTGCATACACATCTTTAAAGTCCATGTCTTGAGCATATTGTTCTATGTAGCTTTCATGCAGCATATAATTATGCTTAAGTATGGTAGATGCATTTATAATGGTTCTAGATAGGATATCTCCAACCTTGTTATGTATGCCCTTTTTATATCTGATGACCAAATGGAACTGTTGTAGAAAACCCATCCATCTGTAATGTCTTGATTGTTGCAGCTTATTTTGGGAGTGTAGATATTGAAGTGGTTGATGTTTAGTGTGTATTACTGTCTCTTTGCCCATTAAGTAATGTTTCCACTTTTTCACACTTTGAATTAACGCATACAATTCTTTATCATAGGTAGGATAGTTAACCACTGCAGGATTAAAAGTCTCAGAATGATAACATATGGGTTTACCATGTTGTGTCAACACTGCTCCCATGGCATAGTCACTGGCATCAATTTGGATCTCAAATGGTCTTTGTAGATCTGGCAGTGCTAGTACAGGTGTTGTACTAATTTTGTCTTTCAAGGTGTCGAAGGATTTCTACTGTTTGCCTCCCCACTGAAACACCTTGTTCAATCCTGTCAAAGCATGTAAGGGAGCTGCAATTGAGGAAAAATTTGAAATGACTTCTTCCAATATTGTGCTGCTCCTAAGAAGCTTCTCACTTCTGTAGCAGACTAGGGCTTAGGCTAGTTTATGACGATTTCCACTTTAGAGGGATCTATTTTCAATTCACCTCCCCCTACTATATGACCCAAATAATTTAGAGAGGTTTTGCAAAATTCATATTTAGAGAGTTTAACATAAAGTTTTTCTCTTTTCAAAACATCTAATGTTTGCTTAACATGCTCTAAATGTTCTTTCCACATTTTACTAAAAATCAGAATGTCATCCAGATACACAATAACAAAATCATCAAGAAAAGGTCTGAGTACATCATTCATTAATCTCATGAAAGTAGCAGGGGCATTGGTCAAGCCAAAAGGCATAACTAGCCATTCATACAATCCCTGCTTTGTTTTGAAAGCAATGTTCCATGCATCTTGCTTTGCAACTCTGACCTGATGGTATCCACTGTGAAAATCCAGGTTGGTGAAATAAACAACTTCCTTCAATTGATCTAAAAGATCATCTATGTGAGGAAGGGGATAACGATTTTTTATTGTTATCTTATTCAGTGCTTGGTAATCAATGCACATTCTCCATGAGCCATCTTTCTTTCTCACCAAAACGATTGGTGACCCACATGGTGATGTGCTAGGCCTGATGAACCCTTTCTCGAGCAAGTCATGCACCTGCTTCTTGATTTCAGAATTCTTTAAAGCAAACAACCTGTACATCCCAATATTAGGTAAAGGAACATCTTGCTGCAAAATAATATCATGTACTATTCCCTTTTTGGGTGGCAAACCTTTAGGTTCTTGAAATAAGACATCATACTTTGAAACAATATTTTCTATATCAGTTTGCTGATCAACATTACAACCTTCAAATATTTTGGTCTTATCAGGTGTCTTTTCCTTTACAACCATCAGTAAGAACTGTTTGCATGAATTTATCATTCTTTTCATTTGTCCTGAGTT
>APFE031545064.1:0-15354 GCA_000404065.3 Pinus taeda | reverse complement strand
TTGATAGAGATAGAATCTAAATGTAGAATTTTGTCGGTAGATGTATGCATCAAGTAGTGTGATAGGAAGATGATATAAAGGTTGAGATGTCTAACAGTGAGCCACAATGCTTGTAACAACATTTCTATGATAATATATGAACAACACGTTCTTTCTTATTATGGCAATTTCCTTGGATTGTGATATATATGTATAATAATTTTCTTCTATCTAAAATCAAATGAGACAAACATGTATAGAACCTTACCTATCAAGATCAATCATAAAAGAAAGTTATTCAAAATAAGTATCTTAGTGGTCAAGATTTAAAGAATCTTTTTCCATTATTAATTATACCCCAATCAAACCTCATTTTAACAAAATCTTTTTCATTCCTAGAACAAAATAATCCCTCACTTAAACAAAAATAAGGATTAGACATATAAGAAGACAAATATTGAGGCATTGATTGGTAAGCATCCTTAAAGGTAATGCCATGTATGATATTTTCCATAAAGTTATGGCTCACTCTGTATTTCTCTATATCGATTGTTGAGTTCTATTCAAATTTCCAAAAACATTAAGGTCTAGTATAGGAAACTCTTAATTAAATATCATATGATGGCACTGTGATATAATGAAAAGTTCAGGATGTTTCATATTAATTATAACATGAGTGTATGGGAGGCAAAGTCCTTGTAATCCTTACAACTATTTTTGGATATCAAAATTTTGATGGAAATTTTGTTGATATATCTAACAATTTACTACAATAAAACAAAGTACTTGTATTAATTAAATATGTAAAGATGCATATAGAGAGAAAAAGTAAGTGTGTGTGTTTGTGTGCGTGTGCGCTTATAATATATATATGACGAAAATTTAGATATTAGTTGTATTAAATATAGTTTTTTATTTTTTTATTTTTTTGTTGTGGTTCACCGACACCCTGGTCAATGGGTGGCGGTTACGTCCACGGAAAAATCTGGGCCGATCGACCCCAAAGGGAATCTAGCCCTGCGACCCGCTAGCTAGGCCTAACCCCAAGGGCTTCGGAGAGCATGGACCCTGTGACCTCCCGAATGGCGAGGCACTGATTTTGACCAACTGAGTTAATCCTTGGGGCTTATACACACACACATTTAATTGTATTAAGTAAATATGTATGTTGAGGTTTTCCATTACACCAAAACCTGCACGTAGTAGTAAACTTCCAAACCCTTGTCATTACCTTTAGTGGGTGGTTAGTCCCATGTTCCTAAGGTGGTGGTTATTCCACCTAATCGATTCATAATGAGGTTAGTGTGACAATCACTCCAACGTCCCCCCTCAAATGCAACTCGAGGAATTGAACCTCTTCCATGGCCCTTATACCATGTCGAGGTTTTTTGAAACACCAAAAAACAAAGGCAATAGTAAACCTTAAAAACCTAACCATTACGTTGAGTGGGTGATTAGTCCCATGTTCCCATTGTGGCAGTTAGTTCTCCTACCCCCAACCTTACCACTACCTTGAGTGGGAAATTAATCCCATGTTTATAGGTGTGGTGAAGTAAAATTATAATTGCGGACATGAACGAATTCCTCTACCCCGATAATGGGTCTAGCCACAACATATACATTCTATGGAAGATTTCCTTAGGTTAGAATCAATCAAGAGGGCCTACCTCTTGGTCGCTTATCATGCTTGATGATGTCCTTGCTTGCTCACTCCAGCTATCTCTCGCTTCCTTCTCAAGCTCTTAAAACAAGTATACGACAACAACACACAAACACAATAATAGACAAATTGTAATTAAACCTACTTAACAAGTCAAGAAACATTAAGCCATGAATATATAATATTACAAAACATGTAGGAAATCTATCGATGGTTGCATATATTAATATCAAAGAGAGATTACAACCATTTGTCTTGACGTTGCAGTCCTCCTCTAACAAGACCAGGTTCCCACACACCTCTGCTAGCATTCCATGATGGCCTCAATCAACAATAGTTTTAAAGATCTTCCCGTTAGACTTCACTCCAAACCAAAACACACTTCTCCCTCGCACAACTAGATAGTTACAACTAGTAATAGCTTGCATGTCTACTCAAACTAAAATTCTGCCACTATAATACCAGGACTAGCTTGTGTTTAGGAAGAAGGGAGGTTTATATAGGAAATATGAATGGGAGGTGGATCCTCTTCTCGTGGGAGAAGGACTTATCCCTTGAGGTAGTTCCATCATTATAGGGGAAAGGAGCCCAAAATGACATCCTCGACCCCATCTGTTGAAAATAGCAACAAGAAATGATAAAAATAGAATCCAGAATATTCCAATTTTAATTTGTCCTTGAATTAAAATAGTGAATCAAAATCGAATTTAGTCTCACCATCTGCTTGGAAATAATTAATTAATTCGTTATGGATTAATTAGTTGGATAAATTCAAGTTAGAAGTCTTTCTGAAGTCATGCAACAGTTATTCCTAAAATAAAGGAGATTATCCCTTAATTAAGGAGACAAAGGGATTATGACTGTATACCATGCGTCACTCTGTAGTGATATGGCCGATAACCACTTTTCCCATCTCATTGGACAAATGAGAGGTACTTCCCAAGAGTCTCAGATAGTAAGGGTATGATGTATGTTGGGGCAATCATAGGAGAAGGTGAACCACTCATCCTACTCATAGGAGAAGATGAACCACTCATCCTATGCATATGACATCAACCATAGGGAAGGTGAACCACTCACCCTATTCTCAAATATTTTCCTCCATAGGGGAAGGTGGAACACTCACCTTGTGCTCAATCATATTGGGGTATATATACTCCATAAGGGAAGTTGAACCACTCACCTTGTGCTCATATAGCTCAAAGAAGTACCCCATGCCCCTAGGAGCTCCTAAAGCTCAATGTCCAACTCAAGAGTGACCCTCATGGGAGGGCCTTTCCACGACTCCAAACCTCTCTCAGAAGGCTAAGAACTTGGCCTTCCCCAAGGGCTTTGTGAAAATGTCAGCAACTTGTTCATTACTCCTGATGTGATGGAGACTTATTGCTCCCCATTGTATTATATCCTGGATAAAGTGGAACCTGATATCAATATGCTATGAGCGGTCCTGGAAAATGGGGTTCTATGAAAGGTGAATCCCACTTTTGGTTATTGCAATAAATGACAATGGTATCCAAAACATGCTCAAATAACTCACAAAAGAGATTCCTCAACCAAAACCTTCCTTGTAATCTTAGGAAGACTATCTCAGTTCATTATCCCTGAAGCAGACCCCTTTCTACCTAAGTTTCTAGGTCGTCAAGGGTCAGAAGTTATCCCTCCCACGAAGATGGTCAAGTTAACATTAGCCCTAGCACAGTCTTCGCTCTGTCCCTATGTTGCACCCGCGCCGACCCAGATTTGGAAAGTTTTTTAAACAACTCGTCGAAACTTCAAGATGAAATTGCTTCATGGGCGGTCCTAGGGCTAGTTGTTGTGTCAGTTGAGCTCGCCTCTCTCCTCTGGGATAGTTGTTCCACCTTTTGTGAAACCTCCCTAAGAGATAATCTCTTCCTCCCATCTCTTATGGAACCTTTCCCTCCTAGACATGTCTCCTCCATGAATGAGATCAGTTAGCTTGGAGCAAGCTTGGAGGTAGCTTGGATGTAACTGGATAATAGCTAGATGTAAGTTGATAGTTTTAGGTTTCTAAGAGTGGAGTAGAGGTAGAGAGTGTTATTGGAGTGTGGAAGTAGCCTCATATGTATTTTGGCTTGATATTGTTTGAGGAGAGTTGATTTGAGAACTTTCTAGCATCAACCTTTCGAACTGAAGAGAGAGTCATTTGTTCCCTTGGGAGATGGTTCACAAGTAAATGCTTATGGAGACATACCGATGGAAACCTTCGAGGAGACTTACGACATGAAGGTTCGGTTGTAAGTTTTACTTTGATTTATATTAATACAAATCAATAGCTTGTTTCCTATATCGCATGTTGAAATTGTATGTCGATAGCTTGAGGTTCCTTGACTCTTCAAGTAGATTGTTTAGTTGTTTCCTATTACATTCGTGGTGTTTCCCTACATGTTGTTTTCAGGTACAAGTGATTAGAAGAACAAGAGCTAGAATGACACGACGAGGACTTCATCGAACATCGATCTGAAGGTAGGCCTTCATAACACCATATTTCTAAGGAAATTTTCTTTGGTATTGTCTTTGCGGTGACTAGACCCACTCTAGGGCTAGAGGGGTTGCCTCTGTCCGTAGAGGGAACTTGCCTATGTCACACCTACCACCCCTTAAAATTAAATTTAATTATTATAATGATACATAATATTGTAATTAGATTAAAAAGGAAAAATAAAATAATATACATAAAACAACTTCCAATTTCCCTTAAGAAAGATATTATACATTTTTTAATTATATATGTAAAATATTTAAATAAAAAATGTTTTATTTATATTGAACTTGTTAGAGTCGGTCTAAGTTATCCCTCCATCAGAGATCAAAACTCTTTTTTGCATTCCATATTTTAGGTGTCCCATCAGTTTTCATCAGTTGCATTTCGATAGGCATGCCATAACTCTGAAGGAGTGGTCTATATCATTCATTCCCCTCGTGCATATCACTGTTGGTTTAGGATGAGTCATAAAGCTTCACAAGTCAGTTTTTGAATTTTAAAGTCTAGGTCTAGGGTTTGAGTTAATTCAGTCCTGAAAAGTCTTAGAAGACCAGCAGCTCAGAGGGATGCCTTTGATAAATCATCATTTCAATAATTGTCACCGTTGTACAGCTGAATAAGGACTTCTCTTCAAAACTCCGTTTTGAAGGCAAGTCGCCACCTAATTTTTGTAAAAATTGTCAAAATTTTCAGTTCTTCAAATGTTCAAGTGCAGCCCTGGTCTCCTTTGCTGAAGCATATCAGAGCTATACTTGCAAAAAATTATCAGAGAAACTCATCATTTCAACCTATTTTATGAAGGAAACCAAAAAGGTCAGAGCCTATTAATTTTGAAAAAATTTTAACAACCAAACATAAGAAAAATGGGTTTACATTGAGCAAAAATCAAAATGGATGCTATATCAAGTGAATTCTCCTCATTTCCAACCCATTACACGTTTTGAGAACAAAGAGTATCATTGGAGAGTGATTTTGCAAGTGTGAGGCAAATTTGTGCGTTGTTGGTCAATTCCAAAGGCGCGCGGCGCATCAGCATAGGCGCGCGGCGCATCAGGGGGTTTTTTCCTGTGCAGATTAACAAAGGCGCGGCGCACTCAGAGCGCGCGGCGCGTTGGGTAAAGCGCGCGGCGCATAGGGTTTGGGACTATAAATTCATCAAGAAGCCGCTCAAATCACCTTCCTTCACACCCAAATTCTCAGCATTTTCATAAAGAAACAAAAGGTCAACAGTCAGCTTTTGGCACACAGTTTTATATCAGCAAATATATATATTCCGGCCGCCTTGTTTTTAGAGAACATGTCAGACACCGAGTCCGAATACGAGCAGGAATATGAAAGTGACTCTACACCGGAGGTCAATGTGCCACAAAGATATCACAGCAGTGGCAAGAGTGGACAGCATGTTAGGGAGGAGCCTACCTCTTTGGCTCAAATGTAAGCTTGCCCGCTTGCAATGGATCGTTTTCGGCGCCAAGCATGTTACCAATATTGTGAGATGATCTCACAAACCCAGCATCATTGGGAACTGGTCCGTCTATTTGTCCTTAACTTACAGGATGGTCATGTGAACCTTGCCGGAGTGGATTTCACTTTGTCGCCCGACACTATTTCTCAGGCCACCGGAATACCAAATGTGTGGGAGGAATGGAGTAAACGCCAGATGCTGGACCGATATTATTATGAGCCATATGTCAAGCCCGCATATATCAGACACTTGAGCACGGCCTTTCCTTTCAGATACCTGAAAGATGAGTTTGCACCATTGATGAAACTCATCATTCGGTATTTCAGTTGTGAGGGCAGATTTTCACGTCTCTATGCCTACCATGTACGTTTGTTGATGCATTTCACACGGGTACGTATGATGAGCATTCCGTTATTCATGTGCCGAAACATAGAGAGGATGATACCCTTAGTACAGAGGAAGCCCCCGGCACATCAGCAGAGGAGTATATATCACTATGCATTGATCAAAATCATAGTGATGCATCAGTTGGCACAGCAAGGTATTGCTTGGGAGGATTTCATCTCCCGTGATTTCTTTTCAGCGCTACAGCCTCCTCCAGAGATCGTCCATGAGGAGAGAGGGCCTTCACAGCAGTTCGACATTCATGAGACCGAGCATGTTGATTCTTCAGCATGTGTGACATATCAGAAAGGCCCCAGGGCCTTATTTGCAGCTGCACGACGAGTACTTTCTCCACTCGGGGTGGAAGGGGTCTCGTTGACATCATCACCAGAGCGAGTATTATCTCCACATCATGTGGAAGGGGTCTCGCTTCCATCTACAGCATAGGTACAGAGTCAGGACAGGGGCAAAAGACCCATGGTTGATGAGGGTCCTTCAGAAGTTCAGGATACCAGTATCATTGATGTTGAGGCTAGCTCGCCCAACTCAGAGCTTAAGGAGATTATCCGAGAACAAAAGGCCGAGAATGAGTCACTGCAAAAGAAATTACAGATGGCGAAATGGGTGATCAACTACTTAGAGCAACGCAACAAGCAGTTGGAGGATGAGCATGAACTTTATCAGCTACGCAAGATTCGTGAAGACCGGGAATTGGCTCGTAGGAGACCCGTTGATTTGACACCTATTGATCGGGAATCGATGCTCATCCGGGTTAACACTCACTTGGAAAAGCTATTGGCAAAAGAAAACAGGGACAAGGACATGCTTCGCCACATGAAGACTCACTATTGGGCTCGCATGCATGTTTGCAAAGCGAGAATGAAGGTCCTCAAGAGGCGTTTGAGCAAAGTGCTAAAACAAAAGAAAAGGCCCGATCCGCTTCGAGTTTTGGCCGAGGCTTCATTAGTTGAGCATGATACATGATAGAGGGTCTTCACTCCAATTTTGGGCACATTTGGAGAAAATTTCGTCATTTCAAAATTTTTGGCTTGCAAAACAGGTTTTTGGGTTCTATGCGTCGCGCTCAGCACGCGACCCACAAAATGGAGAGGTCCAAATCATAGGTGGCTTACATTTTTGGATTTGTCATGATGAAATACACATGTTCAGAAATTGGCAAGGCATTTCATCAAGTTTTGGGTGATCAAAAGCTCAAAAAAATCATGAAAATCACCTTTTTGCCACTTTTGCATCAGCAGGTAGTACTTCTGGGAGAATTCACTTTTGGAGGCTCAAATGGAGACAAAATTGGAAAATTCCACTTGTGTTGGAAATTAGACATCCAGACCTTTCCAAAAAGCCCACTTGAGCTCAATTTGGATGACAGGAAGTGCCCCAAAAGCAGCTGCAAAGGCGCGCGGCGCACAGGGCTTTTTGGCCAAATTTTCACTATTCAGCTCAGAAATTCGCCCAATTTTGACTAGTTTTTACTTGTGATGGGATTTTTCACCCTCCTTGATGTAATTATTGGATTTTTATGTTTTTTTGACACTTATTTACCTATTCTAGAATATTCATTCATAAAATAGAAAAAATGTAATGAATGAAATGGTTTCCTAGCTTATAGAGGCAAGTTGTTTTGACTGCCTAGATTGTAGTGCTTAGTTTAGAATTGGTTGAAACAGCTCCTAGAATGATGAGCTCGACCCCTAGAGGCAAGGGAATCTGTTAGCTTGCCTATATTATGTATTTTCTTAGTCATTTTCAGGGTTGGACTCTTGGGATAGCTTGAGACCATATTGTACATATTTTATCAGCATTTTTGGCAAAGGAAAGACCAGGGTTTTGCAGCACTATTTGGGATCCATGTGGCTTTATGTGTTGATGGTGTTTTTCTCTCAGTACTTGTAAGTTGTGTATGTGCATCATTATCTCTATTGAATCTTTTGTTATTAAAAAAATGAAGTGTTAAGGTAGAATCCATGAAATTGCTATGCTCTGTCTTTAAATTTGTTTAATCTTTTACGTTTTCTTCAGTTTAAGGAGAATCCTTGAGACCCCTTGCTCTCCTTAGCCCCTCTCCAATCTGATCTATCCATCTCACTTGCTTTAAGGCATCAAAACAATTGCCTATCTTGCCCCAAGTGGACCTCTGCAAAAAATGTGCCTCATCCCCGCACCCAAAATTGCCTTTCCCTTGATTTCAACAAAATCATAAAAAATCAATTCTAAACTCTTTGTACTTAATACCTAGCCTAAAATCAGTCATCAATTTGGTCATCTCGAGCCTTTTTTATTACCTTTTGTCGAGTTTGACCCGGAGAGAGCCCTCTCCTGCCCTCGTAGGGCTAGCTACGAGGCTGAGCGTGGTTTGATGTGGCCTTGAGTCTTGCCTTATTTCAGCCTAAGGCGGATTTGAGCGCTAACATAGTGGCGACCATACTGGGGAAGAAATCTTAAATGGTTTGCTTGTTGATGAGTTTGTTTCACAAGTCTTAGACGAAGTCTGAAGTCACACCAGGTAGCTTTCGAAATGCTCTTGCTATGCATAAGCGGAAGTAGATAAATGTTGCTTCAGTCGATCTCCGGTTAGCTTACGAAACTTTGATTTGCAGATCACCCCAGTACCTTTGATCATTCTAGACCATTGGATGATTGAGTCTAGAAAACGATTGGCTGAATTACTTTCATTCTTTTGATCTCCTGATAAATACACTGGCTTCAAAAAGACATACAAGAGCTAATCTAGATCCGAATCCACCTCCTATTTATGAAAATCCAAATCTGATTCGAAAATTCCTCCGTCAAGAAAGCTCGGCGACTCCATTGGTTAAATCTCATCTCATTCATGTCCTGCACTTTTTGAATACCTTTAAGAACTTCCTTTCGACGCAAGGTTTGAATTTTCATTGTTCAAAACCAAGTCCGAAAACGCTCTCGATTCTATTGTTCCAAATCCTGACTTTGCTGCAGCTCTTGAATTTGAAAGGCATAATAAATTAATTGACAATTTTATCTTGAGGCACCTTCAGACCACCATCCAAGCAGCCAATCTTTCTGAGTTTTTAGAAGCCATATCTGCAAACATTGGATCCACCGTCACGGCATCTACCTCTAGAATTCCTACTGAACCGCCTTTCATTCCTACCATTCCTTTGCAGCCTATAATTACTTACTCCGAAACTACAGCTAATTCCTCTTCTTCATCCCACATTTCTTCTCCTCCGCATACACCTCCGCATACTCCCCATACAGTAGCTGCATCCACTCCGCCAACAACACCGAGAGTAAATCCACCAAGAGCAATGGCTGCTCGCTTTGCACCTCTTGCTTTACCTCAGCAATTGCATGATATGCCAGTGGATTACCAAAGTAAAATTCCTTTATTTGATGGCACTCCTCAAAGTGTTTCCGCTCAGCAGCACATAGATAAAATGACAACTTTTTATGATTTATATGAGATTGATGACGAGGATGTAACTATGTGATTGTTTGTGCAAACATTCAGAGGAGAGGTAAGAAAATGGTTCAGAGGTTTGGGAGCTAGAAGTATACCTACGTTGGCTGAACTTCAGAAGCAGTTTCTTGATCGTTGGGAACTTAGAAAGGATTCGCTTCAGATTAATGCCGAGTACAATAATATCAAACGCAATCCCGGTGAGTCTGTCCAAGACTACATTATCAGGTTCAATACAGTTTATAATGCTATCCCTGATGACTTAAGACCATCTAGAAAATCAGCTCTTCTTAAATTCCCGGATGGCTTTGATCCGGAGATGGCTTCCTCTGGTAGGCTAGGAACCGGCCTTTGGTAAAGAAATACCCAGCCCTGCCTAGGGAGTAGTTAAATCTTTAGCATGAGACCTGGAGCGTAAAAAGTATGGGTGGGGAGGGGAAGACTCAGGAGGAGACCGGGGAGACGCAGAGGGAGAGGATGGCGGACGTAAGGAAGGGCCAGTGGAGCACAAGGGAGGAGGGGATGGCATAACACAATGAGCCATGGAAGTCTGATACAAGGGACCAGATACAGAAACGACATGATCAATATTAGAGATAGAAGGGTGTAGAGGAGAAACCGAGACAGTTCCGGCTTCTGCTGCTGAGGGAGCCCCAGATCCGACTTCTGCTGTTGTAGGAGCCCTGGTCATCGTCGGTGAAAGCCTTGCTCCCGGATCGCCCGCAGGTGAGGAAGCCGCAGGAGGCTGGCCCGCAGCATTGGGTCGGGGGGAAGCCGGAGAGGCAGCCCTGGGAGGTGGCGACGAGATCTTCGGGGAGTCTTCAGATTTTCTGATGAGAGGGCATTCCTTGTAGAGGTGGCCGACCATGTGGCACCGATTGCAGCGGAATGGTACCCTTTATGTTCTCTGTTGTATCGCCCCCACTGTAGAGTGATCTTTTCCTCGAGCCCTTCACGGGTGTCTAAGTGAACCAAGATGCGCGCGAGGGTCCTGCTCCTAGATTCCACGAAAGAGCGGTCATGATCCAAGTAGGTACCAAGTGCATTACCTATTCTTTTGAAAGCTTCATCACTCCAGAATTGCAATGGAAGACCTGGCAACCGCACCCATATCGGTCCGGCTCCGATTTGTTCATGAACAGGGTCGAATAGGGGGCTCCACATTTTGAGAAGAACTGGAGCTGATTCAATGTGCCAGTATCTAGCCAAGACCAGGTTTGTATAGCTTTCCTTCGAGAACCGTAAGGAGAACCATCCTCTGGGCAGGACATGGACATCCGGAAGTTCAAGAAGTAAATCCCCCCAGATCTCTTTCACCCAATGAGATAACTTTTTTTCCGAATATGCCCTGCCTCTGATGTGCCCTACCAGCACTGTAGATGCCATGATAGCAAGATCGCTAATCGCCAAAGCTTCTCCAAGCCTAATCGAAATATCCTTTGAGGTAACCTTGATACACTTTGATTTCTTCTTGCTGGTGCGAGGGGCCGTTGGGTTGTCTACCAGGGGGTTGGTAACGCCATCCAACGGGGAGGGTTTAGAGGGATTTACATTGTCGGTAGAAGTCTTGAAACCTCCAGAAGAGCAGGGACCAGCGGATGAAGTATTTGCAGTAGCAGAGGTCTGTGGAATGGCCGCAGGGGGAGAGCGAGTCGGGGGAAAGTGTAGAGCATCCGGAGAGAGAGAAGGGGCTTCAAAGATTGGGGGATCTATAGGGATCGACCCAGTATTAGGCGGAACAATACTGTGCCGGGGAAATAAACCCACAGGAGGACGCAAAGAATCCAGTCCGGCAGCCAGGCAAGGTGTGAACGACGGAGTGCTGGATGAGAAGCAAGGGTTATCGAATATGATTCGATCCGGGAAGGGCTCTTCCGAATAGTCAACCATCTCCAGCTCCACGTTCTCAGCCATCCTGTCACCAGTTCGATATCCGAGAGCGACAGATGTAGACTCTTACGGTGAAGGATTGAACAGAAGCCTGATCAGAGGCCGTGTCAGAGCCGCAGGGGCCGAAGAAACCCTAGCCCAACCCTTCACGAGCGCGCGTCATGGCTTTCCATGTCTTCATTATGATATGCATAGTTTTATTTATATTTAGATAAATAATAAATATTTTATTTTTCCCTTAGTTAACTTTAGTTGATATAGGTTAGTTCAATCTAGTTGGCATTCATTCATAAAGCCTTGAAGTGTATTAAAAAAACAGACCACATTTATTCTAATATAGATAATATTGATTAAATCATATTTGTTTAATTAGCATTTTTTAGAAATCATATAATATAATATTTTATTAATATTGGATTTAAATTAAATTTTAATTATTATATAAAAAACATTATAATAAATAAATATAAAATTTTAATAATATGTAAATATATTTTTTCATATATACAATGTTTTATATTTCATGTGAAGAATACATTGTCAACATTGTCGACATCCATCATGCATTTACAAGAATTGAAACTAAGTAGGGTGGATTCAATTTCTTCCTCCGAACCATCCAAAATAACTCTATTTAACAATAATATTAAAATTTTAAGCATTATACAATTGTAAATATTTTTTTAACCAATATATATTGAATATTTATTATTATATACATGTTATATATTATTAAATATTTTATTAATATTAAATTAAATCTAATCTAATTTAAACTATTAAATATTGAATTTACAAATAAAATAGAATGATTATATAAATAACAATATTAATAAAAATACAATTAAATAATTATAAAAGTACAAATTTAAATTATATAAAATTTAATCCAAATTATAAATTCATATCAAATCAAATATAATTATTCAAATAAAATATAATCATTGTCCCAAAGTGTGTCTAGAGATAAAAAGAGTGAGGGGAAAGGGGAGAGTATGGGGAGGGGAAAGGGGAGAGTATGGGGAGGGGAAAGGGGTTCTAGAGAGAGAGAATGGATGGAAAGGCACGGGTTGTGGAGAGAGAGAGAGTGGGGGAGGCTGTGGAAGGGGGGTAAGTTGGCGAGGAGAGAGTGAGAGAGAGGGGGTGGGGTTTGATGTTATGAATTTGAGATATAATGTTATAAATTCATATCATACAAATATAAAATAATCATTTAAATACAATTATTCAAAGGCAATCATATGATTATATAAATCAAATATAATCATTGCCCCAGAGTGTGTAGAGAGAGAGTGTGTGTGAGTAAGGGGAGGCGAGACGAGGTGTAGAGAGAGAAAGAGAGTGGATGGAAGGGTGCGGGTTGTGGAGAGAGAGAGGGGCATGGAAGGGGGGTGAGTGGGTGTAGAGAGAGTGTGTGTGTGGAGGGGGTTAGAGCATGTTGGATGTTAAGAATTTGAGAGATAATATTTGTATGTGCATATTTATAGAAAGAGCTTGTCTTAGCTTCAAGAATTATAAATTCTCTACTGACGAGGCCAACCACGTGAAGGTGGAAGCTCATTTGGCCTCCCCCTCACTTCTAGCCTATTATTACACTATGCTCATCACTCCCCAATCCCCATGTTTTGTTTTATTTTAAATTACATACAAGATGTGAGCCACATTCATTCTAAATGCATAGATATAAAGGAAGCCCAAACAATAAATTTAATATAGTATCATCAATGCACATCAAGTTTCCGTTAATACATGAGTAGATATCAAATTTTGTAAACACGAAAACATTAGGCTTACATTTTTTTATTATTGCAGAAAAATAAGCATCAAATTTGTAATCAGTACAAGCAAAGATATTGTAAATACACAAACCCCAGAAAAATGTGGAACATACAAACATAACATGCCAAACACAAAAAACGTTGTAAAATTTGCATAAATATACAAATCTATGTGGACAATGAGCAATCCCAATGTTTCATTTTATTTTAAATTACATACAATATGTGAGCCACAATCATTCTACATGCATAGATATAAAGGAAACCCAAACATTAAATTTTATACATAATCATCAATGCACATCAAATTTCCATTAATACATGAGTAGATATCAAATTTTGTAAACATGAAAACATTAGGCATAAAACTTTTGATTACTGTAGAAAAATAAGCATCAAATTTGTAATCAATACAGGTAAAGATATTATAGATACACAAACCCCAAAAAATGTTAAACATACAAACAAGACATGCCATACACAAAAATGTTGTAAATGCATGAACATAAAAACCTATGTGGACAATGAGCAATGACAATATTTTATTTTAATTTAAATTACATACAATATGTGACCCACATTCATTCAAAATGCATAGATATAAAGGAAACCCAAACAATAAACTGAATACATTATCATCAATGCACATCAAATTTCCATTAATACATGAATAGATATCAAATTTTGTAAACATGAAACATTAGGCATAATTTTTTTTATTATTGCAAAAAGATAAGCATCAAATTTGTAATTAGTACAAGCGAAGATATTATAAATACACAAACCCTGAGAAATGTGAAACATACGAACATGACATGTCAAACATAAAAAAATGTTGTAAATGCATAAAAATACAAACCTGTGCGGATAGTGAGCAATGACAAAATAAATTCACACACTTCAAAGTACATATCAACATGTCATGCACAATCATTGTAAATACTATGCAAACCAAACTCAAAACACAAGCATGGTTACAATCGTGAATACACGTTAAATTTTGTAAGCACACAAACATTAGGCATCATTGAATTGTTTATTACTCATGCAGAAGTGTAAAAGAAAACACACAAACATTGCACTTCCATTTTTTATCGTCACCCAAATATGTTGCAAATACACAAACATACAAGCATCACGTATCAGTTACACCCTAAAAATGTTGCAAATGCATAAGATACAAGCACATAGAGATACTAAGCATTGGCAAATACAATTCACACACATTGCAGAGTACATATCAAAATGTCATACACAATCATTGTAAATACACAGGCATACAAATGGAACTAAAATCACAAACATTGCTACAATCATGAATACACAACAAATTTTGATCACCATACACAAAGAATGTTGTAAATGCAAAAACGTACAAATGTCACCCATAAAATTTTGATCATTGCACACAAAATCTTGCAAATATACACATATCGCACATCAAATTTGAATCATCGCAGAAAACATGTTGTAGATAGTCATTCCAAAATACACATCAAGTTTTGTAAGCACACAAACATGAGGAATCATTGAATTGTTTATTACTCAAGAAGAACTGAAAAAGAAAACTCACAAACATTGCACTTCCATATTTTATCGTCACCCAAAAATGTTGCAAATACACAAACATACAAGCATCACATCTCAGTTACACCCTAAAAATGTTGCAAATGCATAAGATACAAGCACATGGAGATAGTAAGCATTGGCAAATGAAATTCACACACATTGCAGATTGCATATCAAAATGTCATACACAATCATTGAAAATACACAGGCATACAAATGGAACTAAAACCACAAACATTGCTACAATCATGAATACACAACAAATTTTGATCACCGCACACAAAGAATGTTGAAAATACAAAAACATACAAATGCCACCCATCAAATTTTGATCATCGCACACAAAATGTTGCAAATATACACATATCGCACATCAAATTTGAATCATCACAGAAAGCATGTTGTAGATAGTCATTCCTCAATACATATCATGAATACACATCAAGTTTTGTAAGCACACAAACATTAGGCATCACTGAATTGTTTATTACTCCAGAAGAACTGTAAAAGAAAATTCACAAACATTGCACTTCCCTTTTTTATCGTCATCCAGAAATGTTGCAAATACACAAACATACAAGCATCACGTATCAGTTACACCCTAAAAATGTTGCAAATGCATAAGATACAAGCACATGGAGATATTAGGCATTGGCAAATGAAATTCAC
>APFE031545063.1:3632-20512 GCA_000404065.3 Pinus taeda | reverse complement strand
ATTCAAAATAGAACTTATTAAATGCAAATTTCTCCAAATGAACCAGTTGCTTATCACCAATGGAATTACTTTTATCTTATTCATGGAAAATAATATCTTTGGAAAGAATTAACTTCTTGTTCTCCTCATTATACAATCTATAAGATTTGGAAATAACAGAATATCCTAAGAAAATACATTTGCAACTCCTAGCACCTAACTTGTTGCGTTGATGTTTAGGAATTAATGAATAACATGGAGAACCAAATACTCTAAAATGTTGAACAAGAGGAAGACGATTATACCACATTTCATAACGAGATTTATTATTGATGACAGAAGAAGGACACTGATAGTGAATATAATATGCACAAAGCACTGCTTATCCCCAAAACATCAACTTAACATTATTAAAGAACAACATAGATCTAACCATATTAAGCAAAGTTCTATTCATACGTTTTGCGACACCATTTTTTTGTGGATTATAAGGTATGGCGGTCTGATGTTTGATTCCATTGTCCTTCAACTATTGTTCAAAAAAATGAGAAGTGTACTCACCACAATTATCAGTTCTGAGAATGCCTACATTATGTTATGTTTCATTTTTAATCATCAAATGAAAAATTTTAAAAACATCAAACACTTGTGACTTATTCTTTAACAAATACACCCAACACATTCTCGAGTAATCATCAATAAATGTGAGGACATATTTATTTCAATTTACAGTTGGAACAGGCATAGTTCCACGTAAATTTGAATGTATGAGACCTAATTTTTGTGAAGATATGAAAGAAGAACTATGAAAAAGTTGTTTACAATGCTTTCCTATAATACAAGCATCACAAGGTATAATATTTCTTTGAACTGTCTAAAGACCTTTAATACCTTGATTTTTCATAATTTCGATGCTACCATAATTGATGTGACCAAGCATGCCACAACAAGCTAGGAGACATGATATCACTTTGTTGCACCAAAATAACATAACTTTCACTCGAATTAGTAGGTGAAGTACCATTTAATTTTAAAAGTGTACCTTCTTACAGACTGGTCATAACAACTGTATGATCAAATGCTCTTCTTATCTCAATGATGCCATCAAATATATGAATAGAATTCCCTTGCTTCTGAATATGGATAAGAGAAATAAAATTTTGCAGATACTATGGAATACAAAGTACATCATGTAAAACATAATATGAAAAATTTGGTATCTTCAAACGAATAGACCCAATTCCAGATGATTTAATTTGAGACTTGTCAGCAAAGTAAATAACACCATCAATATCATCACTGAATGTTTCAAAAAAAACTCGCCTAAATGTCATATGAGAAGTGGCTCCTAAATATAAAATCCAATTATCTTACCATGAAGAAAATGTAGTGGTGAAAACATCATTAATATTAAAATTACAGTGAGCAACAATGTAATGTGCACACTCTCATGATTTTCCCTTATCTGGTGGTGGCTAATATTTCTTTTCATTCAATCATTCTGTCCTTTCATTGACTTCCTCCCAAGGGATTTTACAGTTAGTAGTAGTATGACCAATTTTACCACATCTAATACATTTGATAACTATCCTATCATTAAAATTCCTTTGTTGTCTATCATTTTGTTGTTTGTCTCCTTCATTATCCCTCCCCCGGCCACCTCTATAATTTCTGTTACCACGACCTCTACTATTTTTATCGCCTCTAGAAGTTTCAACATGAGACTTTTGATCCTTTTGTCCAAGGCACAAAGTTTCTACATTAAAATTAGGTGGATCCTCTTTCTTCCCAAAGGCTTTCTCTCCCTTATTTATTTTGCTTATTGGTTTATCAAATGTAATGTCTTTTAACTACCCACTAGCTTGGAGAGATTCCAAATAGTTTGAATAGACATGGTGAAGGACTTTTATAAAAGTTGTAAGTTGTAAATCTACTTTAATTCCAGTGGCTTCTATATCATGAAAAATGGATTTAATTTCAGAGGCACTCTTCACAGGATCATTATCCTTCATCTCCAAAGTAAACAACTTTAACAATAAGTAAATAATTTCGATTTCTGAGTGTGAATCATGCAATTCTTTCAATTTCTTTAGTGCTTCGATTGCAGTATCACAAGAAACAATATATCTGCTTACCTCATCTGTCACCGATGCAGTGATTAATGCATATGCCTTGTTGTCTTTTGTCTCCCAAATTGCATGCTGCTTCTCATTATATGGCGACTCTCGTGCAATTTATTTTCCATCACCATCCTTCTTGCCTTGACAAACTTCCCGCAAATCATTAAAAGCAAGGTCACTTTTAAGCTTTCTACACCACTCTTGATAATTTTCCTTTCCATTAAGAACAAGTCCAACTATGGAAACTATTGAAGTCATAATTGTTGTGCAACCAAATATTCTTCAAATCCTTTCAAATTCAAAATATATGCAATAATTATAAAAAGATATAAATTCCTTTCTCCTCTTGTTTCAAACAAAGGGCTTTGTGGTTTAATGGTAGGCTTAAAAAATACTCTAGAAAAGGGCTAGGTTCAAATCTTATTAGCCTCCAAAAATAAAATTTATTTTTATCAAAGGCCTCTTTTATATATAATATATATATATATATTATATATATATTATATATATATATATATATATATATATATTGCAAATCACTATAAAATTGACCACTCTTTAATTAAAAATTTAATTCAAACCAACAAAATAATATATATCCTCTCTAGAAAAATTGACCCACTCTTCAATTAAATTTTTTATTTAAGCCACCAAAAAAATATATATCCTCACCAGAAAATTGACCACTCTTCAATTAAAAGTTTTATTCAAGACACAAAAATATATACACTTCATTATAAGTATGCTTCAAAAATTTATTTGCTTCAATAAATATAATATTATCCTTAAGATATTTTATTGTCACTAAACTCATGTTAACTGCAGTAAATGCAAATACTATCTTTCAGAAATTTCACTATAAGTAAACTCTCGTTTGATGCTGTAAATGAAAATAGAGCCTCCCAAAATTAAAATAATAAGTGGCCCTTAGATGCATGGAACTTAGACTTTTAACAAACAATCCAACAATTATTGGTATTGGACTCAGTATTGGAAATGTGTATTATAACTTCCAAGGATATGTTAAAAAAAATTATGCCACTCAATTTCTCTAATCATCTTTCGTTATGACAAAAAGATATGAAACTTACAGAGAGTCAATATTTTGGGCATCTTGCTCCACTCGATTAACCTTCTAATGCACTCTATCTTCACAGTCTTCATGCTCTGGATCTCCTTTACACCATATACTTCAAATACATGAAGTTTAGGAACAACTTGACCAGGGATCTAATGCCACTATACAAGCCCAAATAAACTCCACAATGAAAGAGCGTGAGTGTCATATTAATGATAAAATTACTTATTTATACATGTGCAACCTAGGTATGAGACAGTTGTGTCTCGGTAACTTATTAACAGTAAAGACGAAATGTAGAACTAATTACATATTATACAATATACAATAACGATCCTGAAGGATTAGTTAACAAGAAATTGATTTCAAACTTGTTTAATTCACTTTTGTGGGTTTTAAAATTGTTTTATCAACAAAATGCATGTAAAATAAGAAAAAAAAAAATAAGAGAAGGATGCACATAAATTCTATTATCTTCTACCAGATGATCTAAAACATCTAGTCAATAACCTAAGTGGCCATCAAATTTTTTCTATAGACTGTGATAGAATTACAATATCTAAAGTTGTTGCAATATTCCAGATCTCTTGAAATCACAAACACTATAAAATTGCAATTCAAAAAGTACCCAGATGCATAGAAAACAAAAGTGTGATAAAATATTGCTTGTTGCTAACAATATCAAATGGATCACAAAACCAAAACAACCCTAAAGCATATATGAAGGAATAGAAAAATTAAAAACCTTTTGTGATACATAAAAATATTAGAAAATTAAAACAACACAATCAAACTTATAAAACATTATGCACATATATTCCATGATGAAAGAAAGAACACAAGATGTTTATAAAACTTTTTTCAGAAGAAAACTCAATACTTGCCATTAATTAAGAATCTGATGTTTTGCAATGATAATAAAATTAACTACAATTTAACTGTGGGAAACAAAAGGACAAAACCAAATAAAACTAACTACAATTTAACCGTCAGAAACACAAAGACAAAACCAAAGGCTCATTTTGCATCCAAATGGTTAGGGAACCCATTTATATTCTAAAAAACCAAAAACTAAATTTGCATCCAAACGGTTAGGGAAACCATTTATATTATAAAATTGTAAGGCGAGAGAAACCATCTATATATACTAGGATTGTAAGGTGAGGGTTTTTGGATGTAATATGTGTTGAATTTATTTTTTTGGGAAACTTCTTTGTTTATCATGTTGTTTTAAATATAAATAAAATATTTTATTTTTTTTAATCCTTAAAAACATTATATAAAATAAGTAAAAGTGTTATGTTCAAATATAAAAATTCTTCTTGTTTATGGTTGAATGTAAAAAAATTGTTATCGAAGAGATATTTGTAGTCCAAGATTTTCTTTCAGGCAGCTAAACGAAAGATGGTAGAAGAAATAGGTTTTGAGCTAGGGTTTGGTGTTGTCAACCATGGAGGATCATGGAGGAGGGAGTTCAGCTCCCCCCTACAATCACATAACTGCAAACAGAAGCAAGGAAAAGGATCTGTACAATGTCAAGAAACTAGCGGAGGCGATAAATGAGGATACCAATACAAGAAATATCAAAAATCATGAACAGAGAAGCAACCATGAGGAAGATCAAAAGCAGAAGAGGAAAGAAGGGGGCAGTCGAAAAGATGAACCCCAAAGGGTGACAGGGATCTGCAAACCCAAAACGACCATCACTCCTAGGGTTGTTTTGAGTGATCGAGCACTTTAAGTTCATAGATATCACATGACAGAACATGCGATCATATGCAAATACATGGGGATCTGGCCGACGGAGAAAGATTTACAGGCATGGATAAGAAACCAATGGAAACCCAAAGGGGACATAACCCTGCACCTTGGATCCAAGGGCTTTTTTACGGTGGTGTTTACAAGCTTAGAAGATAAATACAGAGTGTTCGAGGGAGGATCATACTTCTACGCTGCTGTAGGCCTTTACATGCGACCGTGGGTGATCAATTTTGTCCCAGAACGAGAAACGTTCACCTTAGTACCAATATGGATAAGACTATACTACCTTCCTTTAGATTATTTGATGCCAGAGTCCTTGAAAGCTATTGGTAATAAACTAGGTCATTTTATTAAGACATTAGATGTGACATTGAGAGGCAAATACACTTATTTCGCCCAAGTCTTTGTGGAAATGGACCTATTTGGAGCACTCACAGACAAGATCATTTTAAAAGTTTATCATGAAGAATGGGAACAAACTGTAGACTATGAGCACATACCATTTAGATGCCGCAAATTCCATGAACATGGACACCTTTATAGGGATTGCCCAACAAACAAGATGGAAAACAGCAAAAAAACCACTACAATTAAAGATCCTGAGGGTTTTACCAAGGTAGCGGGAAAAGGAAAAGGATGAAAACGAAATCCAAAGAAAATCAATGAAGGCGGACAATGGAGCCACAATAGTTTCAAAATCCTAGAAGAAGATACAGGAAATAAAGAGGCAAACCAGGAATCAGAAACAAAAATGGAGGAGAAGGACAGGGACACTGGTATGGACGAAATACCAGACGACAGCCAGCCATAGAATGACATATCAAGAGGCATGGACCTCAACGGAAATCATGAAATGACCCCAATTGAGGCAGAAACGGAGGACCATGAACTACAAGAGATTCTTAATAAGGACAACCTGGATCTGGAAAAAAATTTGGAACAGGGTATTACCAAAGGAGTTGACTCCCTCCCAAAGGAAGAGTTTAACAGGGTTTAGCAGCTCTTCCTATGGAATTCACAGACAAAAAATTCTGGAATCAAAAGAAACCATGATAGCCAGGAAAATAAAGGGATGAAGATTATGGAAGAAACACAGAGACAGTCTTCTAAGAACCTAGGTAGGAAAAGTGGAAGGAAAAAAAAGAAGGATTTGCTGACAGAATGTGGAAAACTCATGATCAACTGAGGTAAGATGAAAGATCTCACCAGTTACTTTTTTACAAACCTATCTTAATGAAGTTTACAACATGGAATATAAAGGGTTTAGGAAGTAAAAGAAAGCAAAAAAAATCTTAGTAGTAGAATAAAAGAAGAAAAACTAGACATGGTTTTGGATTTAAGACTTCTGTGGTTAATATCTTCTAACTTTGTGACCAGAGAACCCACAGTAAAAACCATTTTGTTGTCAACGTTTCAAACCCCAACAGGGATCCATCATCGGGACTCTTATTGAATGTTGATAGAAGAAGAGCTCAGTTACAAGATATAAATAGCTATGAGGTAAGCTGCTTTGATTAGGAAAAGGAAGGTTGGCTGCTTTGTTTAAAGGTCGACTGTGTAATAAATAATATTCAATTTTCCAATTTTATTTTAATTATAATCATATAATATTATTTTGATGATAAATTAGTACTAATAATAAATAATAAAGTTGAGATTTCATAGTAATATTTTTTTCTTTATAATTAATAATTACCTATAATAATAATAATTTTTATTTAATAGTTTAAATAATTTATAATAAGAGTTTCATATAAGTTGAGAAAACGTAGGTCTGGATTGCACAGTAAACTCCATTGTTGTAGTTGGAACACAGGTCATCAAAGACCCTGAAGCAACCAACACCAGCGATGTAGCAGCGGATGGAGCAGCAAGCATTAAAACATTGAGTGTTAGTGAATTTTCTCATAACGTAAGCGTTCCACAGGAGTCTAATAGCAGTATGCGCTCAGGTATAGACAACACAGGTTCAACGAACAATAGTTTAGGTAATTCACATGAGTTTGACAGCCCTATGTGTCTGGACAACGCAGTTTCAAGTTCAATAAACGTAGGTCTGGATTGCACAGGAGAATTTGTTGCTATAGCTGGAAAATAGGCCATCAAAGACCCTGAAGCAACCAACACCAGTGATGTAGCAGAGGACGAAGCAGCAAGCATTAAAACGCTGAGTGTTAGTGAATCTGCTCATAACGTAAGTGTTCCACAGGTGTCTGATAGCAGTATGTGCTCAGGTCCGGACATCGCAGGTTCAACGAACAATAGTTTAGGTAATTCACATGAGTTTGACAGTGCTATGTGTCCGGACAGCGCAGTTTCAAGTTCAATAAACGTAGGTCGGGATTGCACAGGAGACTTTGTTGTTGTAGCTGGAACACAGGCCAGCCTTAAAAACCTAAGGCAACCAACACCAGTGATGTAGTAGCCGATGGAGCACCAAGCAGTAAAACCGAAGCATTGATCGATGAAACCAATTATAAAACGGAAATGATAGCCGAGAAAAGCGACAATATTATAATAACAGGTAGCAATAAGATAAAAAGTGTAGACAACGTACAACAAGCTTCTTTTCTCATTAACAACAGTTATGTAGGAGCGGACGGAACAACAAACATTAATACCAAAGCATTAATCGATGAGACCAGAAATAATGAAACAAAAATGATATCCGGAGCAAACACTGAAACATTGAATGCCAGCAGCAAGAGCGATGATATTATAATAATGGGCAACAATAAGATAAAAAGTGTTGACATCGTACAACAAGTTTCTTCGTTCATGAAGAACAGTGAGTCTGAAAAAGGTGTTAAGGCAAAAGAAGATTGTCATAGCAAATAGCAAATGTCAGGTAGTCATCAATATCCTCGCCTCCAGGCACTCAGGTATGCTTGTGACAATTATAAAGCCAACAATTATGAACCAAGACATGATAAAAGAAGCCAATTGGATAAAAACTGATACCCTTCAAAGGAGACAAATCCTAGAAGGAAAGTGGTTGATTTATCCTCTCAAGAATTAAGTATGGAAGTCATGAATGTTCTCGACAGAGGATTGGGGTTTGCAGTAGCCCCTAAAAACATCCATGTTGAGAATATCATTTGTAGTATAGAAGATGGGATCAACAACCTATCTCTTGAAGACAAGGAATCATTAAGGCAAGAAATTTCCCTTATTATGAAAAAAATCAAAAACTCCCAAAAGTAATTTAAAGAAAGGAGAACTTCTTGCTCTTAAGGCCCTTCGAAACAATGATAAAATTGTAGTTCTCAAGGCTGATAAGGGTGGGGCAGCAGTAATCTTAAACAAAGAAGACTACATTTGCAAAATGAATGAACACCTAGCCTGTGGTAGTTATAAAAAGCTTAGAAAAAATCCCATTTCCAAAATCATGAGAGAGCTAAAAATACCATTTCAGAATCCAACCTTAAGAAAAATTAAAGAAAAAACTAACCCCTTCTTGTGAAACTATCCCAAGAATTTATGGTTTACCTAAAATCCATAAAGAAGGAGTTCCTCTTAGACCTATAGTTAATACCATTGGCTCCCCAACCTACGAACTCGCTAAATATGTTTCCAATATTCTTAGGCCTCTTGTCGGAAATACTGATTCTTTCATTAAAGACTCCCATGACTTCGTGAACCTTATTAGAAATGAGAGGATGAACCAGGATGACATCGTGATAAGCTTTGATGTAGTATCCTTATTCACCAAGGTTCATCTTGATGAAGCCATTCAGGTTATAAGAGATGTTACTGATCCCCAAACCGCAAGACTAGCTGAGATTTGTTTACGATCAACTATTTTCACCTTTCAAGGTGAATACTATGAGCAAACATCTGGAGTGGCAATGGGATCACCCCTCTCACCAATTGTGGCCAACCTTTACATGGAATATTTTGAAAAGAAGGCCCTCGAATCATACCCTCTGAAGCCAGCGTGGTGGAAGCGATTCGTAGATGACACAAACATAAAATGGACTCATGGAAAAACAGAGCTTGATAAGTTCTTTATACACCTTAAATCCATCTCACCTGAAATAAAATTCACCATGGAGAAGGAAGAAAACAAGATTATCCCTTTTTTGGACGTTCTTATCATTAGGAAGGAGGATGGCTCCTTAGGGCATAAGGTTTTTAGGAAGTCAACCCACACTGAGAGCTACCTCCATGCAGACTCCCACCATCACCCTTCCCAGAAGTTTGGTATTCTAAACACTCTGGCCATCAGATCTCTTGGAATCTCTGATTCTGATCATTTAGTCGAAGAAAAGAAGCACTTAGTATTAGTTTTTAATAGTATAGGCTACAAAGAAAAAGAAATCAGAATGGCTATAGAAAGGGCTGAAAGAAAGGTGTTATCTCAGGAGCCTAAAGCTCAAGACCAACCTCAGTGCGGGAAGGTGTTTCTACGTTATATTGAAGGGGTAACAGACAAGATTGCAAGAATCATGAGGAAGAAAGACATAATCACCCAATTCTTGGCCCCCGGAACGATTAGACAAAGTATGAGGTCTGTCAAGGATAATATTGATAGACACCAACTTAAAGGAGTTTATAAAATAGATTGTTCGTGTGGGATTAGTTACATTCGTGAAACAGGTTGTTCCTTGCAAACAAGACTGAAGGAACATGCAACAGATATTAGGAATGATAGGTCTCGTACTTTGGCCCTCGCAGAGTATTCCTCTAAAACTAAGCACTATCTGTGTGTGGAAAATGCCTCAATTCTCGCTAGAGAAGAACATCATTAGAAGCGGAAAATAAGAGAGGCTCTTGAGATTTTGAAACATCCTCATAACTCAACAGGGACAATGCAATCGAGATCAGTAGGAATTGTTTCCCTTAATCAGAGAAATCAAAGAAATCAATAACCTCTAGTGCCTCCTAGGTTTGCCCTCTAGACAGTTTTATCTCCTAGAACCAGTCTCTAGTCCTTAATAATTAACATATAATAATTTTAACCTATGAATCATTAATAATAATAAGTAGTAAGTATAGGTTATAATATATACTATTATTATTAATTATTTAAAATATAATATTAAATGTCATTATTCATATTATAATTAACTTTTTATTAATTATTATTTAATAACCATTAACAAATTTAGTTTAAAATTGTATTATAATACTTTTTACTAAGTATTAATTGTTATTTTAAAATTATTACTTAGTATTATTACAATTATTTTTAATTATTAATATTGATTATTATGAACTATTATTATTACCATTAATTCATAAAAGTTAAAAATAAATCCTGTTAACCTTTAAAAAATTTTCTTATTTATATCAAAATTAATAAATATTCGCATCATCATTTAATACAAAATAAATAAATACATTATCTCATTAATACTAAAAACTGATCTCTACTATAATAATATTAATATTTATTATAACATAACATAACATTTATTAATAATTATAAATAACTTTAAACAATAATAATTTATAACAATTATAATTCTTAGTATTATTGTTATTAATACTATTTATCCTATATTATTTTCATATATTTCTCATTTCATTTTTAATTAAATCTATAGAAACTCTTTAATTAAATTATTTAAATTATTATATATAAATTATTATTTATTATGAGTAATAATTATTATAAAGGAAAAATATGATTACTATGGAAAAATTCTTCATCTTTATTATTTATTATTAGTAATAATTTATCATAAAAAATAAACATTATATGATTATAATTAAAATAAAAATTGAAAATTGAATATTATTTATTACTCAGTCGACCTTTAAACAAAGCAGCCGACCTTCCTTTTCCCTAATCTAGCAGCTTACCTCATAGCTATTTATATCTTGTAATTGAGCTCTTCTTTTATCAACATTCAATAAGAGTCCTGATGATGGATCCCTGTTGGGGTTCGAAACGTTAACAGCAAACTGGTTTTTACTGTGGGTTCTCCGGTCACAAAGTTAGGAGGATTCTATATAGTTATATTGTTAATTTAATCTTTCAATGTCCACATTCAATAATTGTCTATAAAAAAACAAAAAATAAATTAACAATTGACATCACAATACACATTTTGAACATAAATATAACAAAATAATTACACATTTTGAGACTTTTTTGTTAAAAATGATATGTCAAAATCACAAATTTTATAGGAAAATTTTAACAAAAAAAATAATGATTCACATAAAAATTAAAGCGAAAATCACATAATACAAATATTGAACATATAACACCATTAACTGAATACTTATTCTTCTCATAAAATGTCAAAGTCAAAACATTACAAGTATAACTAATTAATAGTTACAAAAAATGAGCTTGATTTCCAAACATAACTTAAATTTAATCAATAATAGCATGTAATCCATACTCTTCATCTTCTAGAGTTTCATCATTATTTTCTTCCACAATATTTTTTGCTTTAGTTTTTCTCTTTTTCCTCTTCTGATGGATCTTTGATGTCTATGAATCTCCTAATGTATGCATTTTCAATCATTCCATCTAATAGTGGTTGAGGTTCATTTGTCTTTTTTGCCACACGTGATTCATTAAAATCTCGTTTCCTCAACCCAACTTCTAGAAGAAATTGAAGAGCATTAATTCTTTGTGGAATAAATTTGCATTGTATTGGGTCTTTTTCAATGACAATGCAATTTCTCCTTTTTTGTAGGGAACATGATAGTGTTGTACCTAATTATCATGTACAAAAGAAATAATGAAGTAAATTAGTATAATCACATATAAATTAAGAAAGAAGATATTGAAATTCAATTTTATATAATAAAACTTACTTGAGCCTGAGAATAAATCCAGAACCCAATCTCCTTCATTTGAATATAAGTCTATAGGATAGTTAATCAATGACTGTGGTTTTTGATAAATGTTAACTAACTCTCCTTTTGCTTCTTTATCTTCATTTGTTAGTTTTTTTTATGTTAAAATTCACAACCAGGGAATAACTTCATGTCAGTCATCTTATTCATGGCTGATAATATTTTTATTAGATTCCTCTTGTCGAGAGGTGTAGGATTGATATAAAGATCATCCGATTCCGATAAGTATTCATGGAGATATGAATTTATTTTGATTATTGAATTATTATCAAGCCGACCTACAACTCATGTAGGCTCAGAAGCCCAATAGTCACATCTATTCACCCACCAACGTTGTGTATAAATATAAGAGGACTTTTCCTCATTTGGACTCACTCACCTCATCACATCTCTCTCTCTCTCTACTACACAGATATGAGTCTCTTCTCTACTGCACTGAAATGGGTCTCTCTCTCTCACACATGTGAAGCCGGAAGCTGTTGAATTTGAAGCTGCAACTGCAGAAGCAAAGATTGACTTGTGAGGCCTAGAAGATCTCCTCTCTGGAACTGCGTTGTAGGTTCATCTGAACCTCCTCTGAAAGCTGCAACTTTTGGTGGTGGAATGAAGTCAATCCCATGAATGGTTTCGAAGATATCGACTGCCCTAGTTTGAAACCAGAAACTACTGAACTGAAGCTGCAACTGCAGAAGTAAAGATTGACTTGCGAGGCCTAGAAGATCTCCTCATATGAACTGTGTTGTACGCTCATCTGAACCTCCTCTGAAAGCTGCAACATTTGGTGGTGGAATGAAGTCAATCCAATGAACGATTTGTGAGATATTGTCTGCCCTAGTTTGATGATGAAGCCGGTAGTGTTAATGCTGCTAATCTAGGGTTTGCTACTACTGATATGAATCAGATTTATTTTACTATTTCTCTCTGCTGAATCATTGAAGATAAAAGAAGATTTCCCCACACATTGTGGGCTTTGTCCTTGGCTAGCCGCCACATCTTGTGTCTCTTGTCTTGGCTAGTTTTTTGTCGATCGTTTAATGTTCTATCTATAGTTTACTTTATGTACATGTGATTGCTAATCTGCAGAATATAATAAGAAAAATAAGTAAACTGTTATAAGCATAGAACATACCATAACTTAACAGGTCTTCAAAACTTTTTCAATCTTCGCCCGAAATACAAGATGATCCATGTGAAAAGATGTTTTGAAGTCGAACATAGAAAGACATCGCTTGATTACCAGCCAATGATGTAAGTTGTTAACAGGCGAGAGACGAATCATTGATAATGATAATGACCCTTAAGTTACTACAGTAGAATTCACGTGGTGTGAATGCATGATTCGATGTCAAACACCATGCAAAATCTTTCGATCGAAAGACATTAATGTAAACCTATCGCCGGAAGTGAGAAACTTACCATTGAGGCATGCAAGCTTCAAAGTACTAAAAGGGTTGTTCCTAGGTCGACTCCTTGGATAATGAGCTAATGTTGACAAGAGGTGACCTGTCATAGGAGGGCATTGATGAATCCCACATCTATGACATGGAACGAAGAAAATGATTTTGTCGAGGTGAAAATGATCAGATGATATAGGGTTCAGGGTGGTAGTCATAAATGAATGAAGCGTAAAGGCATTGCAGTGGACGAGACACAAGTTGGGCCAGTGAATTCTCTAGGCGACTTCTCTTGAACATATCAACGACACTGAAATGGATTGATAGTGTTAACCCCAAAAATGGATGGTATGGTGGACCAATGGTGATATGAATGGTGAATGGAATAACCCAACCTAGCTCAATCTTGGTGACAGAGTGAAAGTGTCATGTTCAAGAGCGACTTGCTACCAATAAAGTTTCTTCAAGTTTTCTTCCCAATTTTTCACCAGTCATTTCTGACCAATACCTTTTTATTTTTGTCAAGCTTGAGGAGGATAACATAGGCTTGTTCTATAATTTTCCCTTCAGGAAAACCCCTTGCTATGTTTTAATGAGCCTAGCAACAGTGAAACTCGTTCTTGTCTACATGGACAAGTTTGTCACTATTGGTTTTAATGAGTTTAACGACAAAGATAACTTGGTCATTTTTCAATTTTAGAGAGTCTGAAAAGGGACAGAAAGGAAACTCCAATATTCCTCTCTCGTAATGTAATCCCTTAAGTCCGAAAAAGTGTAAAATAATATGGAAGGGATGACTTTTCGATAGTTTTAACTAGCCGAACAAGACAAGTGCTCGATATTTTTGTGTAATGATCCCTCGGGTCCAAAAAGATTAAAATCTAGAGGATGGATAGCACTTCCAATCGCTTTAATGAGCTGGAGAGGCCAATTTCTCAGCAATCTTTTCATATTTTATGAGTCAGTTGAAAAGAGCTTAAAGAAGACTCGTTTTTTGAGGAACGAGTAATGATTTTGGATAACAGCTGGTTCCAGGTGAGGTTTGGAAATTTTCAATCATGGCAGTGTAAAGAAGATGGCTAACATAATCACTCGTTGTAGTTGTTCCTCAAAATGGGTAGATAATCAAATGGAGGTGTATGATCAGCTAAAAAAGAGTGGAGGTGATGGTAAGAACACGACCAAGGCTCAAAAGCTGATGCTAATGTGATCACAATGGTTATTTACCGAAGGTGGGTTCATTTTTTAACGAGCTTAAACTCTGGTGGAAAATATGCTCATTGCTAGGTTTATTTTTTAACAAGCTTGAACTTCATGTAAAACTGCTCATGCCAGTTGTATAATAAGGATGTCTCATCGATAGGTTCATTTTTAGGGAGCTTGCCCCATTCGAAAATTTGCTCTAGATCCTTTAATTATGTAAGCTAGGAATGGCCAATCCTATCAGTTTAAAGGGTTAACAACTTACACACTAAGAAAATAAAAGGTTGCTTTTCACTTTCATGCAAAAAGGTTTGCATGCCCCTATGTATAACAAAGTAGAGTTTCCAGGTTACCCTTCATTTTGCAGACAAAACACTTGCTCTATCGGGAAAGGCATACCTTCTGAGGAAGGAATCTTATTTCAATCTAATCCCATTTTCCTAAATGGACTGGTGTGTCAGACTAGTCATATTCCTACACAGAAACCCACCTTATAACTAGGGTTTTCCTACCGACACAGACCAAGGTGCATGCCCCCTGGGTTTTAGTCACAATCACCGAATCACTCGTGCTCATTAGGTGGATAGACTGGAGATTGATGAGACATTTCTTGTGTAAAAAGTCAAGTTAGGGATGGAATTTGACTATTAGCTATGTGTGAGCTGGGAAATGAAAGCTGGTCTATGAGCTGGACCACTCTGCCTTCATGCGGAAAACACATCACTCAAAAGAGTGAGGAGACAATGGCTCCCATGCTATAAATGTAATCATGCCCAAGGAGTAGATTGTAATCTAAAGGTCCTTGGACTACCATTACGTTCAAGTAGATAGTTTTCCTTCTCAAAGTTATAGGCAAATTTGGAAGGATCCCTAATGGTTGACTAGTTCCTTTGTCGAAGCCTGTCAGATTTCGCATCTCAGGTAGAAGTGATGGCGAACCAAGCACTTTCCAAGCAGTTGATGAAAGGATACTCACAGAAGCCCCTTCATCTATGATAGTACTGACCATGACCTTTGTAAGCTTGTACAATGATTCAGAATGGTACATTAGATGGTAGATGGGGTCTGCCTAGTAGATTCTAGTCGAAGGAGATGACTAGGTTGCTTGGAGGTGGGATCGAATAAACGACCAGATACATCTCTGACAAACTTTCTTCCTGTGGTAAAGGAATGTGTATATTGTACCCACGTTCATCGAATTCTGTGTTTATGAAGAGAATTTGAACGGTGTCGTTCTCATTCTCTTTGGTGATTGTATCAACTAAAGGTAGACCTTTTGAAGACAAGCCTGGGTCGACTACCATCTTGACCTGTTGACTTTGGTCTGGTGTGGACTCAGAGGGTTTATCTTCAACGGTAGATTCTTTGACTGACCACAAAGGTGTGTGAGTCAGATTTTCAACTAGTGATGGATTTGCCAAGAGTTTCTTGTATCCAGTAGGAAGCCGTAGTGGTGAAGCAGGATGGTTATCCAAGACTCTTTTAGCTTTGTCTAGGAAGGGACAATGGTGGATGGCATGATTGCCTTCACATACTCTACAAGGAATTTTAGATCTTCCTTTTTGTCCAGTGACTTCATTTTCACTAGTTGATGGTGTACTTTCAACATGATCATCAGAGGTTGAGGACACCAGATTGTGCAAGCGGGGAGACCAGCCCCTTAATATCCATGGATGCAAGGACAATCTCGATGATCGTGATACCTTTTGCAAATGACACATGGAGATTCAGGTCTGGACAGTGCAGTCTGTGGATTTTCGCTAGACGATGCATGGTTTCCCCTTTTTTCCATTGGCTCCTTCTTCTTCTTCTCCTTCCCTTTCTTCTTCTTCTCAGTTACTTGGTTTTTAACTTTACCAAACAAAAAGGAACAAGGAGAAGGAGAAACAAATGAAGTAGAAGGTTGGGGGGTAACTCTAGTATCATCCGGTTGCTGATTTGATTGCTCAGGAATCATAGTGCTTTGAATGACAAAGGTTGAGAAAAGCCATATCGATAGGCCGATTATCAGTCCTAGAAGGGACAATGTGGCTATGAGGTGCACCAACATCTCCCCAAGAGGAAAGAGGACTAGGATTTCCCCCAAGGGGAAATCCTTGGTTGGTGGACTCCATGTTCTGAACCTGAGATCAACGAGGGAACATGGATGTTATTATGATTAAAATCAATTTTATGATGCTTTGACACAACTTGCTTTTCAATTTTTAAGAGTCGAGAAAAAGCTAAAGATGACTCTAGTCGCCTTCGATTTTTAATGAGCCTGAAGTGACAAGTGCTAAGATTGATCTTTTCTTTTAAGCAGTCTGAAAAGGAACGAAAGTGACTACTCTAGAAATCTAAACAAATGGATCACCAAACTGTAGGTCTATAACTAGGGTCTCTCACACCACCAATTATTCCACATTATCAAGTCAATCCGGGATCGTTTAGTTCTTTCAAAGAGTAACTCAATCTGAGGCTGTTTTGCCCAAGTAATGCTCGGTAGTATAGTGCTCTAATGAATTGAAAGGAAACAGATACTAAACT
>APFE031545054.1:5889-52669 GCA_000404065.3 Pinus taeda | reverse complement strand
TACTTTCATCAGTTGAGATTGCCACTCAAGGAACAAGATTTCCTTGTGTGATTCCATAATTTGGGGCAGATTTGTCGCTTGTCCTTCCTTGGTTTCTTGCCAAGAGAGAAACTCTATTAGTGTTTCATCTGCCTGCTCCAATTTTTGTCTTGCATCAACTAACTTATCAATCATAGATAAGGAAATTTCACAGAAGGGAGGAACAAGAAAAATATATTACATAACAAGCTCAACTGAGTAGATAATGCTTTAGTAATTTGTAAAGCCTCTGATTTGAATTCCTCCACTTGAGGAAATTCTTTGAACCTTTCTATTTGCAATGACAGTTGAGCGATCTATTCATATTTTGATTTTCTGAATTTTTCATTCATTGTCTTCAGCTTGTTCAATGCTTGAGATAGTTCTTTTTGCTTTTGAACTGCATGTTGATCTATCCTCTATTTCTCTTTGAGCAATTGCTTGTTTACTTGGTTGTTTGATTGCTTCTGTGCTGCTAACTACTGCTCTAACTACTCTATCCTCTGTTGTTTTTCATGTACCCGTGTCTCCAGTGAGATGATTGCTTGATCCTTCTCTTTAAGCAAATTGCTGACTTCTGATGCCTTGTCCATAGTAGCTGCTATGTATGCCCCAACATACTAAGATAATTTAGTAAGATCTTCAAAAGGGTTCACTTCCTCTCTCCGTACCACATTAGTTAACTCCATCTGTGTAGGTAAAAGAGAAGATTGATAAAGTTTTCTCTTTTTTCCTTTGTCTCTTTATTACAACCCTATGCTTAGGGCTATAGAAGACATCTAAGGGTGGTATTTCTGCTACATGCAGAACAATCTCATCGGAAGGGTTCTCTAGAATCATTTCGACATATTTTTGAGTCATGGGTGGGCCGCTAGTTCCTTCAGTTGGAACTATATTAGTTGTTGTCTTCTGACCAGTTGTTACTTCAGGTGTGCTAAATCCCTACAAACTATTAGTATTACTGATGATTGAGTCAAACTGTTAACATTCTTTGAGTAGTTTGGGATCAATATGAATTTCTAAATCAATAAGTTCACTACTTTTTTCTCGTTCTTGCTCTTGCTCTGGTGTTTTTTATTTCTTGGGAACTTTTGCCACTGCAGGAGCTTTATTAATAGTTTTTTGTTCAGTTTCGCTTTACTAGACTGTTGGGGTTGTGCCTAATATGTCTAAAGGCAGAGTTTGCAACCTCTAGTCTCTAAGCTTATTAAACATTTCTAGCCCTTCATCTTGATACCTCATCTTGGCCAATCCTTTAACCTGAAATAATGATTCAGCTAAAGCGAATAAATCATCAAAGTTATCAACTTTATGACCAAACTTAGCAAGTTTGGCTTGAGATGTGACATTATAAGCAACCTGTCTTGGATCATATTGCCTGTTAGGAATTGTGGCAAGATTCAACATTAGCATCTTTTTTGTTTCCTTCTCTGCATGCTTGTAGTCATGTAGAGTGAAAGTGTCGCACCATAAAGGGAATATTAGCCACATTTGTTTCTTTGAATCCTTAAGGGTTTTGGATGTCCCCTCCACTGTTATTTGATAAGCCAATGCCTGAGCTAACAATTTATCAGGCACATATAGGGGGAGAACATAGGGTTTAGTAAGGCTACCAAAAAGCCTTATATAAGTAAATTTCTCCTCCATAAACCAACTACCTACTACTGTCAAGTCAATTTCTGCCTTTGGGGATATCCAAAGAGTAGGGTTATTAAAAATATAATATATACAGGTAAAATAAAATCATTGCAAATTTTATACAGCTAATTTTTGTAGTGAGCCTTCCATAACTGTGATGCAGGAAAGTGTTCCCTCTGTGGACAAAGGCAACCCCTCTAGCCCTAGAGTGGGTCTAGTAACAAACAAGGACAAATCAACAATAGCTTTCCTTAAACAGTTAAAGTTGGAGGCCTACCTCAACCGGTGGTCGATGGAGTTCCTTTGCACTGCTGCAACTTCCGCTTCCTTCTCCTCAACGAGTAATCAACCTGAAACAAAGCAAAGGAAATACAACAAAGCATGTAACCAGATACAACAATGAACTATTTACTCACAAAGTCAAGAAGTCATGAGCTATCAAGTACATTACATACAAGACATAGGAAAACATCATTGATTGAATTAATAATGAAATAATATTCAGCTTACAACCAAAGTCTTGACGTCACAAGCCTTCTCAGAAAGAATCCAGCCAACATGTTCTTCAAGCATTCCCTCTTTGGAGATGGTTCTCCCAACATACAAAGGCTCTCTCACTCATAACTTTTGCACAAGATTAATGGCACTTCATAACCTTCCACAAGCTATCAACAATCCCACACTTGTCACACTCACACCAGCTATCTAGCAAACTCACAAACACTGACAACACTATTCAACTAGCTAACTATAAGAAAAACTAGCAATGCATAACAATGGTGAGAGTTTAAATAGGAGAAGGAGTCTCCATGAATGGGGGAAAGGAGAGCTTATCACCAAGGAAGGTAGCACAATTAATGGAACTACCACACCGGGAAAGGAAGGGCGACATAAACAAGGCCAACAACCAGGTCTGGAGTCATCCAGAAGGCCGACTGTTGGAACAAATTCGCCCAATCTGGATCATCGCGGGCACATAATTGGGGTTCAGCGCTGACATCGCTAGTGATTAGTACAACTAGTCAGATCATTGTTGAAAGAAACACATAGCCCCACGCTGGTGCATAAAATCAGGCCATTGTGGGAATCAGATGTACTTATGCGCTGGCAGCGCGGATGGACTGTTTATGAGTGCCTTTCAACGCGTATATTAAGCCCATAGCTGTGATGAGGCAGATAACTTAGGAAAAGTGGGTCAATTGGCAGCATAGGAGAGCATTTGTTCAACATGAGCATGTTTGACTTGGACACATGACACAGTGAAAGGACCGGGAGTGAAGGTGGTGATAAATTACTAATTAACAGATGCCCCCTAAAGTATGAAGCTCGAGAGAGTGGGAGGGGTGAAATGCTTTACAAAATTGACTGAGCTAGAACACCATCTGGAAGGACCTATACGCAAGTCAAACTGATAACTCTAAAGTACATGTAGTCTAGGCATGGGCGCAGCCATCCAAAAGACATACGAAATAGGTCTGTGGTATGGACGCAGCCATCCAGCTAATGAGACCATGATAATGACAAAGGTTTTGTTGCAACCACCCATGAAGACTCAGGTATGATTGCATCCATCCATCAATGAGTCTAGAAACCAATCCACGCAGCCCGAACATATGTAATCTGAGTTCGGGGTCTTGAACCCATTCGATCACAGTACAAATTCTAACATGCAAGTAGATGTGCTGAGGTCGAGCATGATAGAAAGTCGCTTGATTACTGGTCAATGATGGAAACCGTTAACAAGCATGAGAGAAACCACCTATAATGCCAATGGTTCTCAACGTACGAGCTGGCACAAACCACGGAGTGTGAAAAAGGAGCTGAAGTCGAACCCACGTGGAATCACCCAATCGACAACCAATGAGGAAAGTCGACTGTTAGGTGTGAAGAACTTTCCATTGAGGCATACAAGCTCTAAGGTACCAAAGGGGATCTCTAGATCAATCTCCTGGATGATGAGCTAATGTTGATAGGAGACGACCTGTCGCAGGAGGGCTATAATGTTTCCCGCATCTATGACACAAGATAAGAAACAAGTGGTAGATGGCGAAATACAGTATCAAAGAAGGAATAGAGGTGTAAACTGCAGAAGGATTATATTCTTGAACATTTCAGCGATGCGACTCCGGAGGGTGGCAACATTCAGGTACCAAAGGATCAGAGGCTTGATGACAATGACATGAATCAGATGGAATGAGGCTAAATGACAACCCAAACCCACGAAAGTCCAAATGACGATGTATGGATGTCCCAACCTGACAAGAAGCAGAAGTGTCGATGTTCAAGGAGGAGAAGCTCGAGTCTTGTCATGGTAATGAGTCCAATGTCGTCAGGATTTAATGAGCCCGACATAGGCAAAACTCAGAGTCCTTTTCATGTTTTGGGAGTTTTAAAAAGACACGAAAAAGAAAACTCCAAGGGGGTCGTTTTTCGTATAGTTGTGTCTCTCGAGCCCGAAAAAGTATAAAACGCTACTCGAAAGAACCGCCCGACCATTATGACCGAGGAGTACTTTTCATGATTAGTGACTTCGACCGGAAAAAGTAGAAAAGCAACCGCAATCACGTCGTTTCGTAACCATTAACGAGCCTGAAATGACGAAGGCTGAGCAATATTTTCTCATTTAAACGGTCAGAAAAGAGCTTAAAGGTGACTGCCTCTTATTTACTTTTAACGAGTCAAGAGGAGAAACTCAACTATCTTTTCATGTTTTACGAGTCAGAAAAAAGCTTAAAGGTGACTTGTCCTAGAGGAACGAGTGGTATAAAGGGTAGAAACTAGTTCCGGAAATGGTGTAACTACTCAAAACATGTAATGGTCAAGGGGCTGGCTAATAAAACCACTCATCACTGAGGTTCCTCAGGAAAGGAAAAAAGCCAAGTGAAAGC
This sequence comes from Pinus taeda, assembly GCA_000404065.3. Taxonomy (NCBI): domain Eukaryota; kingdom Viridiplantae; phylum Streptophyta; class Pinopsida; order Pinales; family Pinaceae; genus Pinus; species Pinus taeda. Next base: position 48,125 of record APFE031545054.1, on the reverse strand, counting down.
ATATCATTGGCCAAAGAGATGGTGGAAATGGAATGAAACAACCAAGGCTCATCTAGCAAAATTTAGCAGATAAAAATAACAATCACGAGGTGTAAATCAGGTATGGGTTCATTTTTACACAAGCTTGAACCATGGAGAACTCTGCTTGGATTCAGTTTCATGTTTACACAAGCTTGAAATGAAAAACTATGCTTGTTATGAGTTCGCATGCCCCCAGGCGTAATGACGCAAATCGAGGTACATGCCCCCCAAGCTTCATTGCATTCAACGAGGTGGATGGAATGAAGGTTCACTTTCGAGATCTTGGAAAGACTCAACTTGGATTTTACGAGATATTAAACAAAAAATAGATTTGGAAAAGGGAGTTTTTCATATTTTTAATGAGGTTGACACAGTAAAAGAACTATCCTCATAACCCTTGTTTCATTTTTTAATGAGGTGGACACAAGAACAAACTATCCTCGAAACTTCTGGTTTCAGTGGCCATATGGGAACATGTCTCCCAAGAGGTCTTCATGGTACAAAAGGGACGCACTCTGGGAGGAATACATGTCATGAGACACTGATGACAGATTGGGTTCCAATGCCCCCAGTACATGATGTACGAGACCAGCTGCATGATCATCAGTGGAGGTGGAGACGGAATGGGTAACCACATAATTGACCTGTGGCAAGGAATGTACTGCTTGCGAGCAAGAACCAAGAGGGGATGATAGCTGTGCAAGAGGCATCGGGGGACTAAAGAACGATAATTGATCGATGGTCATGATTCTTCCATCGTGTGGAAAGCAGGCCACATGGAAAAGTGAAGAGACAAGGGCCCCCATGGCATAAATATAGTCACGGCCAAGGAGAAGACTGAAATTCGCACCTTGGACAAACATGACATTGATATAGACGGCTTTGCCCCCCAAAGTAACAGGAAACTTTGGGAGGACCCCTACAGGTTGACAGGCTCCTCCGTCGAAGGCCAACAGATTCTATGTGACCAGCACAAGCTGTGGGGAACCCAAAGCTTGCCAAGTAGTGGAAGGCATAAGATTGACAAACGCACCCTCATCTAGGACAGTGCCAGGTACTATCTTATCGTAGGCGTGTACTGTAATCTTGAAAGGCACTTAGGCTGGAAGGTGGAAAGCAATCAAGTGACTCCAGTTGAATGAAATGACCAAACTACTCGGTGGGGGAATCGTATGATTTCCCCCATGCTCTACAGGAACCGAAGGACTCTCTGGATCAGCTAGGATAGGAGAGTCGTTTCAAACTTTGGAGAATCTAATGAGATGAGAAGAACATGAGCATGATGCTCTTCTGAAACAGAGTGATCAACAAGTGGTGAACCCAAGTTGACACCCTCTCCGACCAATGGTTGGTCTGGAACAAGCTTAGCACAACCAGGTTCGGAAAGAGGAGGACAGAAAAGAGAAGAATCTAAGTCAATCTCTTTGTGGACAGGGAGAGGGTCTGAAGAGAGCCTCTAATAACCAACGAGAAGTTGGGGTGAAGAAGTTGTAAGACTTTCCAAAATAGCAGAAGCTTCATCCATGAGCGGACAAAGGTGAAGGGGATGGTTGCCTTCACATAGCCTACAGGGGAATTGAATCTTCCCTTTCTTCTTACCGTTTCCAGTTGATAGGGTAGCATCGCCATGAGCTTCAGAGGAAGATGAGAGATAAGCCAGATCGTGAGACCATACTTCTAAGATCCTAGGAATGCCAGGACAATCACGAAGAAGATGGTCAACCTTGCATAATTTACAAGGAAACTTAACCTTCCGCGGAGGAGCAGAAGGTGTTCTGACCTGAGATGTACTTGGAGACTTCTTATTCTTCTTCATCTTCTTCTTCTTCTTCTTCTTCTTAGTTTCTTGGTTACTAGATATGGAGTTTTCACCAGGCGAAGGAGGAGAGGAGGAGGAAGAAACAGGAGAAGGAGGCGTAGGCTCAACTTTGGAAGAAACGTGCCATGGTTTAGATCAAGGAAACGGTGGAACAGGAATCATGGAATTCAGGACCACCGAGGTTGAAAACAACCATACAGGTAAACCGATGGTCAACCCAGGCAAGGACAATGTTTCCATATATGGAGCACTGACATTTCCAAATGAAGGAAACAGACCGGGATTTCCATCTAAGGGAGAATCTTGGCCGGTAGACTCGGGGAAAGTTGCCATCGAGAACGAGCCTAAAAAACACTCTTATCACAACCAAGAACTCGAACCCTTACCAGGAATATTTCGTGGGCAATAAATTTTATGACACAGGAACAAAACTGGACCTTTTCATCTTTAAAGAGTCGAGAAAAGGGAAAAAATATCACTCTAGTCACCTTCGAATATTTAATGAGCCTGAAGTGACAAGTGCTCAGATGAACCTTTCCTTTTAGGGAGTCTGAAAAGGAACGAAAGTGACTACTCCGGAGAGCTAGGAAAAAGGTTTACCAGACAATCTGTTAAACTACATATACACCTTGGTAGTCATATGAAAACCAAGGACTTTCCATACGGAAGTCAATCTTCCCGAATGTTGTGTTCGGTGGTGGTAGACATGAATTCCTATGGATAAAGGATGATAAACCTAATGGGGTCTCCCAACATATACTCGATGGTACATGGGAGCACAATTCTATACTAGACCACTATTGAGTCATAGAAGGAGGAATCACCCAACCTTGAGTGGAAACAAAAGTGACTAGGTTTAACAACACCGGAGCATGTCTCTAGCCTAGAGCTCTAAATAGTGTGCGTTATGTTCCAATGTGTTGTTAGATTCATTAAGTTCATTTTAGATTTGGTCTTGGATTATGTTTCAGTTTTCAGGCCTTACCATATGTATATAATAAATCCTAGGATGCAGCTAGAATGCACAAAAAATCCTTTTCTTCAATGAAAACCTACCTACAAGAGGGTAGAGAGATCATTTCCAAACCAAGAAAACCAAGACAACAAAGGCAGTCACTCAATGCATACAGACACCAATTCCTAAAGTGCACGGACACTACTAATGAGAGATCTTAATCATTCGCTTTCCAATATGCAAACTTGAAATGAAAATTCACTTTCACTTTCGTACTAAATGAATGCAACCTTTTTGATTTTGATGTCTTTATATCTAGAAGAAACAAATAAGCAACAAGCAAGTGTGGAAAAGATTGATTGATCCAAACAATTGTAATCTATGTTCGGTTGCGAAAAGAAGTCAAATCAATGCCAAAGATTAGTTCAATAACATTCACTAACAATCAACCAAAAATAGGCTAAGGGGAAGGCTCAATCAAACCAACAAGAAGCCATAAACAAATATTGAGCAAACAAGCAACCAAGCCAAAAAATTCAAGGAACTTGAAACAGTGATCTAGGTCACATAAGCAAAAAATAAGATTCATTTAATAAAGCTCACAAGAAAGTGCCTTAACCATGAACAATGAAAAACAAGTCATCAAGCAAGCGAGAAAAGCAAGGGACTAGTAGGACTGATGGACTTAGGAGGCAGAATTGGGAAAATCAATTCTACAGCAATCAGTGTAGGTAATACACAGCCAATAAGCATTGATAAAGCACTAGCTGTAGAAACAAAGTAATGTCAGTGCGGAAGTACATGACTTTCCCGCGATGGTCAAATTTTCAGAACTATCGCGACTGTTAGGCGTAATTATGCAATGAACAGAATATTATAAAAGGGTGATCACGATGACAGTGCGACTGTTAAAATTAAATCCGCGATGATGTTCAAAATAGTGACAGGCGAGCCAAAACTCCCAAATCAAAAATAGCCAATCCCTCAATCAAATAGGGGTATTTCCCAGATCAACCTAGGAAACTCAGAGGACTGATAACTAATCCCCAAAACTTCAAAAGAGACCAAATAAAAAAATCAAGGCAAGAGAAAACAAGAAAAACAAAGGCCAAAACTCTTCCCCAATGGAGTCACCAATTTGTGATGCAGGAAAGTGTTCCCTCTGTGGACAGAGGCAACCCCTCTAGCCCTAGAGTGGGTCTAGTCACAAACAAGGACATATCAACAATAACTTTCCTTAAATAGTTAAATTTGGAGGCCTACCTTAACCGGTGGTCGATGGAGTTCTGTTGCGCTCCTCCAGCTTCCGCTTCCTTCTCCTCAACGAGTAATCAACCTGAAACAAAGCAAAGGAAATACAACAAAGCACGTAACTGGATACAACAATGAACTATTTACTCACAAAGTTCAAGAAGTCATGAGCTATCAAGTACATTACATACAAGACATAGGAAAACATCATTGATTGCATTAATAATGAAATAAGAGTCAGCTTACAACCAAAGTCTTGACGTCACAAGCCTTCTCAGAAAGAGTCTAGCCAACATGTTCTTCAAGCATTCACTCTTTGGAGATGGTTCTCCCAACATACAAAGGCTCTCTCACTCATAAAGTTTGCAGAAGATTAAGGGCACTTCACAACCTTCCACAAGCTATAAACAATCCCACACTTGTCACACTCACACCAGCTATCTAGCAAACTCACAAACACTAACAACACTACTCAACTAGCCAACTATCAGAAAAGCTAGCAATGCATAGCAATGGTGAGAGTTTAAATAGGAGAAGGAGTCTCCATGAATGGGGGAAAGGAGAGCTTATCACCAAGGAAGGTAGCACAATTGACAGAACTACCACACCAAGGAAGGAAGGGTGACATAAACAAGGCCAACAACCAAGTCTGGAGTCATCTGGAAGGCCGACTGTTGGAACAAATTCGTCCAATGTGGATCATCGCGGGCACATAACTGGGGTTCATCGCTAGTGATCAGTACAACTAGTGAGATCATCATTGAAAGAAACACATAGCCCTACACTGGTGCATAAAATCAGGCCATCGCGGGAATCAGATGTACTTCCGCACTGCCAGTGTGGATGGACCGTTTACGAGTGCCTTTCAGCACGTATATTAAGCCCATAGCTGCAATGAGGCAGATAGCTTAGGAAAAGTGGGTCAATTGGTAGCATAGGAGAGCATTTGTTCAACATGAGCATGCTTGACTTGGACACATGACACAGTGAAAGGACTAGGAGTGAAGGCGGTGATAAATTACTGTGTAACAATAACAACTGATGATGAATATGAATTGGGTTTGGATCATGAGCAGTCCACTTCCACCTAAGTATTGGATATTTAGAATTAAAGAAAATAGTATCCATAATATACGCACTGTAATAGAAAGGGAGAATGGTCCTGGAAATTTTATGTGCATTTATTCTGTATTCTAAAATTGTTGCGGCTAGTTTATCAAACAAAATATTTGCCTAATCTATCACATAACCATTGATTGCAGCTTCCATTAGGGGGACCATTTCTATTGTGAATTTGGTAGAATCATGTATTCCCCACATCCTACACATCATAGCCCCAACATAGCAATAGGGGGAAGCCAATGAGTCAACAGAGTACTTACCCGATGACTCGTGCTTGTAATTTTCGGGGAAATGCCTCCATTGCTTTATTGGGGCTGACTCTCAATCATTTTCCTTTGTAAATGCTTCTAGGAACGTGTAGAGCTGTAACAAGGGCCTTTTTCACCTCTAGTTATCTCACATTACAAGTCAATCCGGGAACGTTTTTGTTATTGCAAAGGGTATCTCAATTTGAGGCGATTTGTCAGAGTAATGCTTCGTAGTATAGATCTAATAAATACAAGAGTAAATGGATGCTAAGCTATGCTAAATTACTTCTGCATAAAGAATTCACACATGGCAACTTTGTCAGTCAAGGGTACGGAAGCAGTAACCCATCCCTTTAGAGACTGATAAAGGGAAAGAAATTAGAGTATGGATCATGGATCTGGGAGCATAATAGCGTCTGCTGTGTCTCACGACAGCCTTGATCCTCCTCCCACACAATATCAATGAATGCAAGTAAAAAGGAACAGCAAGAAAACAGAATGGAACAACAATTCAGAAATGGAATGGCAACTCTGATATGGAACAGCAATAAAAAGGAACAGCAGTAAAGAGACTAAATCTCGCGAGTTCAACACTCTTAATTCTTGGCATCAACTTACATACAAATAAAGAGAAATCTTTTGTACAAGTAGACAGTTAATCAAATGGAACAACAAATCACCATAAACAGGAAACGTCAATCATATACAAACATAACCTGAAACGATCACCAGTAGTCCATTACTTCAACCATATGTAGCTGAAACATTCCACCTATAAAGTCTTGTAACGGAAGTGAACAATTTAGAACAATGTTATGTGATCAATTCTGGAAATATGCTGTAAACTCGTTACAAAGATTTACAAAAGGAAAACTACTGATAAACAAGTATGGAACAGCAGGTATGTATATCAGATTATAGAAAACAGTAAACAAACCATACGAAGCCAAACTGTAATGATACAATCAGCCAGTGTCTGTTGGAGCCGGGCCCTTAGCTCTCAATGGTACACCGCTGTAACTTACTTCAGATGCAAAGGGGAAATAACACCAAATATATTATATTAACACATCAATGATAGTACAGCAAAACTAAGTCTCAAAGAGACTCGATAGTCTGAGTATAACCAATAGTGCAGCTTATAAAACAGAAAGTAAAAATACAAAATATTCCCCAACATGTCCTAAGTCTTCGATGCCGCCCCTTCTTATACAAGTAATGGCAGAGTTAACTAAACAACAAAATAATTGAACGTAACGATCCCTCAGGATCAAAGATCCTGAGGGATCTGTTAAACAGTTAACTCCTTTCTCTTTTCTTCCTTGTCTTCCGAACTGACCATCCTTCATCTCATCCCGGATTGATCTGCCTTAATTTACTCGCCCGGGTCTGGACTTTATTCGGAATTAGGGGGACAGCCGTTATCTGCTCATGGGATTCTTGTTTAGCACCACGCCTTCTTACTTTTGTCCTTTCCTGCATGAAAGAAAATACTTTCAGTGATTGGATAATTTATATTCATTCTCATTGCATTCTTCCTATTGTATAATAAAGAAAAGGTTACAACTATTGCTTGAAACACTACTAAGTTATGCGTTAAAACATACCTTTCCAATGCTCTACAGGAGAGTCGACCTCCCAACCACCGAAAGTAATCCCTCCAGTCACAACTGCTCCCTCCACACTTGAAACAACATTTCCTCCCACTGTTCCAGCATCCACAGCAGAAACAATCACAACTACAACAACAACAACAGCAGCACCAGGCAACAGTGCTACCATGACCACAGAGGAATTGACAAAAGCCATGGAGGAATTAAAACTCCAAGTGTCAGAATTGAAATTGGTAAACGAAAAATTGACAAAGGTAGAAAAAAGTTATGACAAATCCAAGATAAGTGTGGCAGAGAAAATAAGGGAAGTTAAGACATTACAGAATAAAGTGAAAGCATTAGAGAAGGATCTTTCTCTGGATAAACCTCTGGCAGAAATCAAAGGCATTTTGTGGGCCAACATCTATCAATCCCTTAATAATATGTGGAGATCTATCCAAGTAATTTATGAGCAGATTGACTTGATAGGAGTGGCCCAAGTGGAGATTCAAAAGGCAAGAGCCTTATTGGGGTAGATGCCTGAACAAGCTAACAGGCTAATACATTTTGAACACCAAGACCAGTGAAGAACTGCAAGCCCTACAAATCACAGACAGAATAGGCACCATTCTGCAAATCAACAAAGTTCTAACCATGAGGACTCTGATGCAAAATTTGGAAAGGAGATGCCAAGACATAAAGGTGGAGATCAACTCTTTCATAGAAAAGTTTACACTTTTTCACAAAAAAGGTTTGCCATGTCCTTTGGGAAACAATAACTGCCTGATGAAACACATAGACTATGCACATAAATTGAATAAATATGTTGTTGATCAAACTACTTCCTCAACAAGTACTTCAGAAGTGAAAGCACTTCCATCTAGTTAGGCCCTCTATGACAACTTGGAAAATCTATTCTACATTGAGCACGAAGTGAAGCATCTATTCACCATCCCACCTAATTTCTACAGGTACACAGAGACTGATGAAACTTTAAGAAAGTCGCAGAGACATAAGTTACTAGAACAAGAGTGGAGGAAAAGTATGTTAGAAATCTTATGAAACTTATCTTTGGTATCTTTGGTATCTTTGGTGAATTGAAAGTTTTGGGTCATCTACCGTAATGCAGTGAACATAATTAAAAGAGGGTCATATCAGTCAAAGTATATCAGACCAGGTTTGATGTGAATATTCGAGCAAAGCCGGAGCAGCCAGCACAAAGTATCAGCGAAAGACAGTTATACACCCACTCACAGAGCCTACCTCCAGCACATCTGACAGGACGGAACAGCCCGCACAACATTAGTTATGTTTTCCTGCATCAATTATTTTTCCCTGTTATCGAGACTATATGTCTCTATCTTTGTAAAAACCGATGAATCATCACTAGATATTATCTTTGTGAGATATTTTTTTTGAGATATTTTGTAAAGATATTCTGTATAAATAGCCCCCCATTCGAAGTATTTGGGGTTGGTGAGGCATTCTTAGACTTTGCTGTAATACTGAAATTTTTCAATACAAAAGCTTTTGGAATCAACTGTTGCTGGCTCACTAGACGTAGAATTGAAGCAGATGGACTTGCCATAGAATTCTTGAGTTAACCAACAAACCAATAAGTCCCCTATATCTTCTATTTTGTAGTCTTTCTAAGTTTCATTATATCACATGTGTTTCATAATCTAAATGGTAATGATAAAGATTAATTCAGAATTTGCTTGACTACACTCTATGTTTCATTCATTATCATTCTCTGCGTTTTCTTCAGGATTAGAATAAACAATGTAACTCTTAATTGCTCCTATTTCCAAATTCTATCATATTGATTATTTTCTAGGGAATTCTTAACTGCTCCTTAGTAATAATCATCCAGTTTCCTGTGTTAAATATGTTGAAGGATTCTTGATTGCCCTTCAACCATTTTAAGCCCATCCCATTCAACAAATCTCTGTTCGCTCCATGTGTGACTACCTTGCTCTGTGGAACCATCCTCTACTAAGAAACCAAATCCAGAAAGCCCTCCTCGTTGACTCCATTAGCCCAATGGACTGAACTTCTCAGACCTACACCTTTATTCTATTGAACCTCACCATCCAAAAATCAAACAAAACCCTTGAACATCATAACTAGCCTAATACCTTTCAAAAAAAAGTTAAATCGTAAAGAGAGAGCCCTCTCTAGATGCAGATTGGCTAGAATCTGTATCTAAAAGATTGATTTGTGTTTACCTCAGCTGTATTCCCTTTCTTACAACTTTTGGGAACAACCTGAGTGATAACAAGAACGACCCAATTTGTACACAACAACTGGACAACGAGGAGCAAATAGCATAGAAACAAAAAGAAACCCTAACTGCAAGCTGACAACAACAACAGTAAAGAACAACTAGTGGCCTGAGAGACTAGACATTGAATCCAAGCAACAACAGAATAAACAAAAAAAACTCATTGCGTAAAAGAATTCTAGAATACTAACCTCCAAAGCCGAGACAAATTCATTCAACAGAGAAAAATTCATTGCCAATAGCATAAGCAAGTTCGGAAGGCCAACATTCATTCACAGCCATGCCCAAAACCAGAGTTTGCCATAAGCGCTAGAACGAGACCAAACACTTTGACAGGAACCCTCACAGATTTTCCATAGCAGAGTAGAACCCATACAATGACCGGGAAGCATTAAGATTTTGTGTAAAAGACAAAAAGGGAGGCCAAAGCCCGAGGCTGGCTACCGATAGGTTGGCATTTACAAGCCCATTAATGTTTTCCAACTCCAATAAAAATATCCGATACTCATATCTGCAATCAACTGCCAAAACAACAAACTGAATCCACCAACATCATTAATCCCAGACAGGTGGACAACTAGGATTACGTTGAAGCATGGGTTGGGTCCCATCATTAATTCATATCAAACCACTAAGTTCTTATTTAACTTTTAAAATGGCACTTGTATTTTTTATGTATGTGTTCAAATAATGTTCATAAGGAATTTGTAGAAGTTGGAGAACCACAACATGTTCTTTTGGAAAATAAAAGTGTCCAAAATTGACAGCACATAAGATACTATAAAAAATCCCTATGTGAAGCAAAAATTGAATTTATATCTCACTTAGTAGGGATGCTTGACGTTTAAACTTGAAATTTGGAAATCATTATAGAAGTTTTCTTCCATATAAAAGTTTTAATACTATAAATACTAGATAATTCTCATTTTTTTTCTAAAAGGTTTGAAATTACATTTCAAAGCTTTAGTCCACTGTTATGACTCCTTACATTTGCACTTCTTAGGACATACTATTTATAATGGAGATATAGGGATATAAAACTTTAGAACCTCGAAAAGTGTAGATTTGATTTTTGGGATATAGTTATATTGATGAAAAAAAGTGTGACCTTATGGATCTAGAAATTAGTGAAATTGTTTTTTAAAGATCATAGCTATATAATAAAGAGGAGAGAAAAATAATACATTTTTATAGAAAGCTTGTGCTTGTCACTTTATAGTTGCATACTTGTGAAATGGAATTAAAGAATATAATACCTCAATAATACATTTATTCATAAACTCCAAAATTGGATAGAGGTCATATCTTCTACATGGAATAGTCCTTATGAAATAGGTGATATATTTAATTATATCACAAACACAAACATATTTCCAACAACAACATTTTAGAGCAAAATAAGTCTAGTACATTTTAGAGTTATTTCTAACTCAAATACAAACACATTATCAATAACAACATTACAAGGTGAGAGAAATCTAACATATGCATGAGTTCCTTCTATTCCAAACAAAAGCAAATAAGAATATTGTATGGTGAAAGAAACCTATCCCATACTAGATTAACTTCTAGCACAAACACAAGCATGTGACAAATAACAACATTGCAATGAAAAAGAAATCTAGTACATGCTAAATTTCCTTCCAGTAGATACAAAAGCAAAATGAAAGGTGAAACAAATATAACACATGTAATGAGCTTGTGTTTGTACAAGAAAAAAGTGTAGCACATGTTAGATTTTCTTTACCTTGCAATGCATTTGTTTATGCTAGAAGGAAATTTAATGTGTCTTAGATCTATTTTACTTTGCAATGTTGGTGTTTCTAATATAAACAAATCTAAAACGTGCTACATTTATTTTACACTGCAATTCTTTTTTTTGTTATATAAAAAAATCTAGCATAAACTATATTTGTTGTACCCTGCAATGCTTGTGTTTGTGTTTTTGTTTTACCCTATAAAGCTTTTGTGCTTTACCTTACACTAGATTTTTTTTACCTTACGATGTTTATGTTTATGCTAGAAACAAATATAGTGAGTTGTAGATTTGTTTTTACCCTATAATGTGTTTGTTTGTGCTAGAAACAAATATAGTTTACACTATATTTATTTTATCTTGCAATGTTTTTTTTTTGTACTAGAAACAAATCTAACGCACTAGATTTTTTTAACCTTGCAATTCTTTTGTTTGTATTTTTCTTTTACATTGCAATAATTTTGTTTGTATTCTTCCTTACACTAGATTTGTTTTACTTTACAATATTTGTGTCTGTGTTAGAAATGAATCTAACATGTCACTAGAATTGTTTTACCTTGCAATCTATGTGTTTACGCTAGAAGGAAATATAGCATGCGCTAGATTCATTTTACTTGTTAATGTTGGCGTTTGTGATAGAAACAAATATAGCACACACTAGATTCATTTTATCTTCCATTTTGTTTAATGCTATAAAAGAATCTAACTTGTGCTAGATTTCTTTACCTTGAAATGCCTATGTTCATGCTACAAGGAAATCTGGCTTGAGTTAAAAAAAATTACTATGCAATGTTGGTGTTTGCTTTAGAAAGAAATTGATTTTGCACTAGATTTGTTATACCTTGCAATGTTTATATTTGTGTTAGAAACAAATCTAATGCACATTACATTTGTTTTACTCTGCAAGGTTTTTTCTTATACTGGAACCGAATCTAGTGCATTCTAGATTTGTTTTCTCTCACAATGAATTTTTTGGTGCTAGAAATAAATCTAACACACACAGTATTTTTGTTTGTTTTTAAAATTATCTATGATCCTCCAAGCTTGAATTGTGTCTTGAGAAACTACAACCCAAGTGCATCTACTCCGTCTAAGTCACCCACGGATCGTACTCGACCTGGGCCACACATCCCTAAACTGACTGGATTTTTTAGCATATCTCCCCCTAGCACAAACACAACCACCCCCTTGAAGTTTGATTCTAGGTCGCCTTGCTAACGAGGCTCATCCTCAACCTATTGTGCTATTGGGACTTGACATAACACACACTACATTTGTTTAACCCTGCAATTCTTATGTTTTTGTTTTTGTTTTTCCCTACAAATATTTTGTTTGTTGTGTTACACTAAATTTGTTTTACCTTTCAATGCTTGTGTTTTCACTAGAAACAATTGTTTCAAGAACTAACTTTATTTTATATTCTATTGTTTGTTTTTGTCTTAGAAACAAATCTAACATGCATTAGATCTGTTTTACCCTATAATACTTTTTTTTGTGTTAAAAACAACTCTAGCATGCGCTAGATTTATTTTACCCGATAGTGATTTCGTTTGTGCTAGAAACAAAGTCTACAATTCTTTTTTGTTTTTGCTTGCACTATATTTGTTTTACCTTACATTGCTTTTTTTGTGCGAGAAAGAAACCTAGCAAATGCTAGAATTTTTTTACCCTACAATACTTCTGTTTGTGCTAGAAACAAAGCACTAGTTTTGTTTTACCCTGCAATGTTTTTGTTTTTGTTAGAAACACACCTAGTGCATGATAGACTTGTTTTACACTGGAATGGTTGTAATTGTGCTAGAAACAAATATTGCATGTACTAGATTTATTTTATATTGCACTGCTTCTTTTGTGTTAGAAACAAATATAATGTGCGCTAGATTTGTTTGACCTTGAAATGCTTATGTTTGTGCTAGAAGGAAATATAGCACACACTAGATGTGTGTTACCTCTTAATTCATATGTTTCCACTAGAAGAAAATATAGCAGACATTAGATTTGTTTTTCTTAGAATACATGTGTACGTGTTAAAAATAAACACAATAGGCACTAGAATTGTTTTATTATGCAACATTTATGTTTTTGCTAAAAATAAATCTAACATGGGTTATATTTGTTTTAACGTGGAATGTTTTTTTTTATGCTAGAAATAAATCTAATGCATGCTAGATTTGTTTTAGCCGACAATGCTTGTGGTTGTGCTAAAAACAAATCCAACATGCCTTAGATTTGTTTTACCTTGTAATGATTGTTTTTGTTTCAAAAATAAATATAACAAATTTTAGATTTGTTTTACCCTATAATGTTTAATTTTGTGCTAAAAGGAAATCTAGCACACACTAGATTTGATTTATATTGTAATGTTTGTGTTTGTACTAGTAGGAAATCTAGCGTACGACAGATATATTTTTCCTTACAATGCTTGTGTTTGTGTTAAAAACAAATCTAGCGAGAGCTAAATATGTTTTATCCTACAATGCTTGTGTTTGTGTTAGAAACATATCTAGCACCCACTATATTTGTTTTACGCTGCAATTTTTGTGTTTGTGGTAGAAACAAATCTAGTGGGTGTTAGATTTGTTTTACCTACAATGGTTTTGTTTGTGGTAGAAACAAATGTAGGTTACGTCAGTTTTGTTTTACCCTGCAATAGTTGTAGTTGTATTAGAAACAAATTTAGCGTGTAGTCCATTTGTTTTACCTTGTAATACTTTTTTCTATGATAAAAACAATTGAAATGTGTGTTAGATTTATTTTACCTTGCAATGCTTTTGTTTATGTAACAAGGAAATCTAACATGCACTAGATTTGTTTTACCCTGCAATGCTTGTAATTGTGCTAGAAACAAATCTAGCTTGAAATATATTCGTTTTACCTTGAAATACTTTCTCTATGGTAGAAACAAATAAAAGGCATGGTAGATTTGTTTTATCTTGTAATGTTTTTTTTTGCTAAAAGGAAATCTAACACACATTGTATTTGTTTTACTTTGTAATGCTTTTGTTTGTGTTGGAAGGAAATCTAGCATGCACTATATTTGTTTTTCCTTACACTTTTTATGTTTTCATTAAACAAAATCAAGCAAGTGTTATATTCATTTTACCCTACAATGCTTGTGTTTGTGCAAGAAACAAATGTAGTGCACACTATATTTGTTTACCCTGCAATATTTTTCTTTGTACTAGAATCAAATCCAGTGCACACTAGGTTACTTTTACCCTACAATGCTTGTGATTATTGTATAAACAAATCTAGCAGATTCTGGATTTGTTTTACACTACAATCACTACTACGCCAAGGGCACTTTTAAGACATTTTTTTAAGACAAAAGAAATCTTTTGTCTTAAAATGTCACTTTTTATTTTAATTATTTTACATTAAAATTTAATAGCAATTGAGTTGTCTTAAATATAAAATTTAAGAAAATAACAATTTGGGACAAAAAAAGTTTAAGACAAAAAATTATATTTAAGATATAAACAACTTAAGAGAAATATATTTTAAAACAAAATTTTAAATTTAAGGCAAAAATAGTTTAAAACAAAAATATTTTAAGACAAAAATAGTTTAAGACAAAAATATTTTAAGACAAAAAGAGTTTGAGACAAAAATATTTTAAGGCAAAACTTTATTTTAAGACAAAAATAGTTTAAGAAAAAAATATTTTAAGACAAAAATAGTTTAAGACGAAATTATTTTAAGACAAAAATTTATATTTAGGAGAAAAACAAATTAAGACAAAAATATTTTAAGACAAATTTATATTTGAGACAATGGCCACTTAAGAGGAAACCCATTTAACACAATTAACAATTAAGACAAAAACATATCAATTTAAGAAAATATTATCTAACAACTACAAAATTGACTCGGACAGTGTACACTAAGTCAACCAGCTTGTGGGCTACTATTGTATTGTGCTTATACCAATGCTGCTATTTCACTTTCTAATCATGTTATCTTATGTAAATACAATGACTTGTTGGGCTCTTTGTTTCATGGGGGTAGGCGACTCTGAAGAACATGAAAACTTTCCCTGGAAAGATTTCCCATACATTAATTACTCTTTTGTGCCTTCAATCCCTATTGATACGATTAGAGACAACTTGTATGTATTTACATTTGACACTACTACATGGAGGGAAATTTTATAAGACAAAATTAATCTTTTCTCTTAAAATTTTCAATATGAGGTGCTAGTAGAAAATGTAAAGGATTAGGGGTTCATCTTTACGCTAATGATAGGTTCTTCGAGAAGTAGAGTGATTGAGGTTGACAACAACTAATGGAATTTAGGGCGATGGAGGCCAACAGTAGAGGTGTACATTGTGAGAGGACTAATGGAGGCACTTTCGATGAATGTGGGTAGGTGGTAACATAGTTCGAGTACCTTTCAAGGTTTCCATCGATTATGTTTTGATATGTTTTTTTTTACTATTTTATTTATTTTGAATGCTAATTATATGCATTGGTTGTTGTTATTAGCAAATTGTTGTGCTAGATTAGCAACATGGATTAGATTCACCTAAAGGATTGTTGAAAAATGTAGCAAGAAATTCTCAATTTGATTTTTCCTTCATTAAATTCAAAAATCTTGAATTTCCACATCAACACACAACTTGGATGCAATTAGCTTGTATGACATGGCTTGTGTCACCCACTTTACTCAATAAATTCAAGTTGGAGGAGTTAAACTTCAGTTAAGCATGTGTGATTGCTAATTTGTAGCAATCAAAGTCAATTATCTCACGTTGTTTTCAATTAAACTAGCTCTAACTATTGTAGGAACTAGTGGAAGGTTAGTTGTGTAGTGGGACTTCAATCAAATGTAGTGATCATCTAGTTAACTGATCAATCAGCCCAAAATAGCAAGTGCATGAAAATAATTTTAGTTCCCCAACTATGGTGGAGATTCCAAGGCAGTGTAACATTAGTTGTAGACTATTCTTGAGTGTATATGTGTTACATGCAGTCAAATGATCAACCTTAGGAAATGCACAATCCGTTTTGGAAAAAAACCTAAATAACAGGGCCCTAATTTCTAAAGGAATTGCATAAGAAAATAGGGCTCAAGCAGAGGGAAAAATTGACAAAGTTTGGGTTTGAGCTTCTTAGTGGACAGAGAGATAAGTTATTCACTTACAGGTTGTGCACAATTGAGTAAAGCAATTCTAATACATCTATATTCATCATATTCATGCAAGAAGTCATCGGAGTTTTTAGCAGATTTCTTTCCCCAGGAAAATATTGTGTGCATGTGTTTTATTTCTTATTGCAAGTCTTGATTTTTTGTTCTAAATTGTGAATTAACTTATGTAGAGTAGTAGAGTAGGTTTATGTCTTATGTTTTTGAAAAAACTCCATGAGCAGTTACAAATCTACACCATAATTTCTACATCATATCATAGCAGGATTCACATTACATTAGGAATTTTGAATTTGTTTCTCAAGAGGTTCGAATTTGTAGTTTAGTGTAGCAAGATATCTTAAGAGTTGAGAAGATGACCTTAAATAACTTAAGTCTTTAGTATGTCTTGGAAGGTAGATCTAATTTCATTGACTGGAAGGATCTCACAGAGGAGGTATTCGATGACAATGGATTGCTAGAATACATCAAGAGATATGTTACAAAACCAGCAGAATCTGATGCCCAAAACCTTGCTTAGTGGAAGAAAGTTGTAGCCAGGGTGTGGAGAATAATATTAGAGGGAGTACGGGACCACATTGTCAACAATCTTCCTGGGAAAGAAAATCCTTATTCAATGTGGTAGGCACTCACAAATTTGTTCTAGAATAGTAGTGACCACAAAAAGTTAGTGCTCAAGGATAAACTTTGAAATATCAAGATTAGAAGAATGACTTTGTCCTGCAATATCTAAGGAGGTTCACACAAGTTTGTGATGAGCTTGCAGGTGTTGGTGTTATTATTTCAAAGGATGACTTGGTAAGAATAGCCCTTCTGGGCCTTCCCAAGAGTTGGCATAGCTGTCAAGATTAAGTGAACAGGAGGGAGAAACTATTGAATAGGGAAAAACTTATGGTACAATCTGGTACAAGAGGAAATAAAGTAGAATACCAGAGATGGGACCTCATCCAAGGGCAAGGATGAAGAAAAATTTTCATTCGTTGAAAAGCGAAAGAAGGGAGAAGGGAAGAAATCTCAAACCAAACCAGAATCCAGCCAAAGGAGAAAGAAGAAAGGTTTGTGAAAAATTAAATGCTTTCATTGTCATGAATACAGGCACTATGCCACGAAGTGGCCATAGAAAAAGGCAAGCACGAATACCTTAGGAGGAGAAGTGGGTGAAGCTTTGGCTTCATATTTCGACCTTAACTTTACCTTATAGCATGCATGTCCAACATAGTGATGGGGAGCATGTGGTACTTGGAATCAGATGCAATATTCCACATGACAGGGTGTAGATATTTTTTCAGTGACCTAGAGGATAAATATCTCTAGATGCACATCAATCTCATGGAGGACGGAAGGTAGAACATGACCAGTATTCGTACAGTCACCTTTCAGAGGGAGTCAGGCTACCCTCCCAGGCTTAAGGATGTCATGTTTGTTCTAGGCCTACAGAAAAATCTCATCTCTGTTGCAGATTTGGAAGACCATGGTTATGACATGATCTTCAACAAATGAAAAACATTCATGAGACACATAGCCAACAGACAGGTGAAGAATGTCAAGGTTTGTGTGAAGAATTTATATAAGTTACATGTGGAAGATTGTGTTGCATTAAACACTAAGGAAGAGAAAGTACAAGGCCACGGTGTATGTGAATGTTAGCACATAAGACTTGGCCACTTGCATCATGGATCCTTGAATATTATACAACAAATAGCCACTAGCCTCCCTAAAGGAGCACTTGAGTAGCAAGATGTATGCAAAGGATGTACCTTGGAGAAGTACATAAAAACTGCATTCCATGATCGGAACAACGAAGCACATGTAGTCCAAGAAAGGATCCACTCTGTTTTCTGTGGACCTTTCTCGATAACCTCCACTCCCAAACAAAAATATTTTGTCCTTTTTATTGACGACTTCTCACATAAGTGTTGGATCTCTTCATGTGGAAGAAATATAAAACATTCTCCAAATTCATAGAATTCAAGCTGCTAGTTGTGAAAGAAACCACCAAGAAGGTGGAGGCTCTTAGGATAAATAATGGAGGTGAGTATCTGTTGAATTAATTTAAAAATTTATGTGTGAAAGAACGCATTCAATGAGAGTTGAAAACACCCCACAACCCACCTCATAATGTGGTGGGTAAGGGAAAGAACCGTAGCATTTTGGGAGAAACGAGGGCGATATTGCATGACCAAGGCTTACCTCTGCATTTGTGGGTTGAGGAATGCAATACAACATTACATCTGCAGAATCGAAGTCCTCATTAGATTCTTAACATGATTACACTGAAGGAGGCTTTCTCGAGAAGAAAGCAGGATGTGTCACACTTCAAGATTTTTGGAGCCTATGTGTACTGCCATGTCTCCAAAGAATCAAGGAATAAGCTTTATTCAACCATAGAATTGGGGGTATTTGTGGGTTACACAGAAACTTCCCACAACAAACATGTGTACTTGCCATCACTCATAATTATATTTGTGTGAAGGGATGTAAATTTTTATGAGGAGAAATCTATGTGGTGCTCTCTTGAGAGGGAGATTTAGATCCCACCACAAGATGAGAATTTAGCTCCAAACGAGGACCTTAGGAAGTTGTAGAGAAACCACAAATTTTGGATTAGAGAGTGGATGCGTCAACTAAAGTAACACCTCTATAGAAGGCAGAAAAATAACTAAGGAAGTTGATTGACTTGTGCAGGATGTGAGGGAGAATGTGGCATATCCTTCAAATTTATGTAAGCAAAGGAGGTCACTTGAGAGGTATAGTGGCTACATGGCTCTTATGGTTGAGCTTATAGAGATTGAGAAATCCTATTTTGAGGAAGAAATAGAGCAACCTATATGGGTTGATGCAATGGTGGAGGAATACGAATCCATTGCAAGGAACAGTGTTTTGGTAAAAAGTTCCAAGACAAGCATATAAATCAATAGTCGGTTTCAGATGGATCTTCAAGGTGAAGTAGGAAACAAATGGAAACATAGACAAGCATAAGGCCAAATTTGTGGCCAAGGGGTACTCTCAAGTTGAGGGAATTAATTATGATGAGACCTCTTCTCTTATAGCAAGGTACTCATCCATTAGATCAATTCTTGGTTTCTCTACACAGATGGGGTGGAATATCCACAAGATGGGTGCATAATTAACATCTATCAATGGGGTTATTAATGAGGAGGTGTACATAGAGTAACAAAAACGTTTTGAGACATTTTATCAAGAGTCTCATGAGTGAATACTCAAGTGAAATTTGTACGATCTCAAATAAGCACCTCGTGCTTGGTACACCAAGATCGATAGTTATTTCACTAGTTTGGGCTTCACCATAAGTGAAGCGGATGTAAACCTCATCACATCTAGATAGAAGGTAAATTTATTATTATTTCCTTATATGCTAATAATTTTTTTTTAACTAGTGATGAGTAGTTGACCATATCTTGCAAGGAGGACCTTGCAACGGAATTTCGAATGAAGGACATGGGTCTCATGCACTACTTTCTCGGGTTGGAAGTATGGAAAGGTGATGGGGAATT
Organism: Pinus taeda; assembly: GCA_000404065.3. Lineage (NCBI taxonomy): Eukaryota > Viridiplantae > Streptophyta > Pinopsida > Pinales > Pinaceae > Pinus > Pinus taeda. Next base: position 28,416 of record APFE031545054.1, on the reverse strand, counting down.
ATTTGTCTCTCATGGAAATTATGCAAATCAGATACTGTAGAGACTCTTCATGAAGAGTTGTAAACCCATGGAGAGACCTCTAATGAGAAACTAGGGGAAGGAGGATGCCATTTCAGGTTAAATGGTGCTACCATTTATCGGCAGCTAGTGGGTCCACTCATGTATCTTGTGAACACATGACTAGATATGTGTTGCGTAGTCAACCAAATAAGCTAAACTATGGTTAGGTAAACCAAAATATTTTGGAATGAAGCTAAGCATGTTTTACGGTACCTAAGAGGCACTACCCAGTTTGGACTATGGTATAGACGAGCAGAGGGAGTGATGTTGTGTGGCTTCACAGATGTAGATTGGGCAAGAAGTCCACTAGACCGAAAGAGTACATCACTTGGAGTTTTCAACGTTGGGTCGACAATGGTTTCTTGGTACGATAGGAAAGATATGTGGTGCTTAGCTAGACAGAAGCATAATACATGGTTGTAGGTCAAGCAACACATGAGGCAATATGGATGAGAAATATACTTGTTGGATTATTTTGTCAGCTGATGGATCCAATTGTGATAATCAGAGTTGCATCAATCTCTATGAGAATCATGTATTTCATTATCGATCCAAGCATATAGATATCTAGTATCACCATTTACAACACTGTGTCTAGAGGCAGATGATGTTGCTACACTCCATTCTAACATAGGAGCAAGATGTTGACATTTTTGACAAAATCTTTGTCAAGAAGGAAGTTTGAGTTCCATAGGTACAGGATAGCGGTGATTGATAATCCATTTCCTACAAAGAGGGAGTCCTCAAAAATGCAGTAAGAAATTCTCAATTTGATTTTTCCTTGATTAAATTGAGAAAATATGAAATTCCACATCAACAAACAACTTGGATGCAGTTGAATTGTGTGGCATGCTTTGTGTCACCCGATTTACTCATTAAATTTGAGTTGGAGGAGTTAGATTTCAGTTAAGCATGTATGATTGCTAATTTGTAGCAATCAAAGTCAGTTATCTCTAGTTATTTTTAGTTAAACTAGTTCCAACCACTTGAGGAACTAATGGAAGGCCAATTGTGCAGTGGGACTTCACTCAAACTTAGTGATCATCTAGTTAACTGATCAATCAACCCAAAATATCTAGTTCATGGAGAATTTGTGTTCCCCGACTATGGTGGTGATTCCAAGGTAGTGTAACATCAATTATAAACTATTCTTGAGTTTACAGGTGTTGCATGCAGTCAGATGATCAACCTTGGGAATTGTACAATCCATTTTGTAAAAATTCCTAAATAATAGGGGCCTAATTTCTCAAGGAATTATGCAAGGAAATATGGGCTCAAGAAGAGGTAGAAATTTACTAGGTCTTGGCTAGAACTTCTTAGTGAGCAGAGAGAGAGGTTATTCACTTGCAAGTTGTGCTTAGTTGATCAAAGAAATTGTAATACATTTCTATTCATCATATTAATGCAAGAAAACATTAGGGTTTTTAGCATATTACTTTCTCCATGAAAAGTTTTGTGTGCATGTGTGTTATTTCTTATTGCATGTATGAAAATTTTGTTCTAAATTGTGAATTAAATTCCGCACAGTAGTAGAGTAGGTTTATGTCTTGTGGTTTTGATTAAAACTTCATGAGAAGTTGCAAATCTACACCATAATTTCTACAAGGATGGTGGAGGAAAATTACGAAATATTCGTTAGTAGAAAATATGCTTACTTCAAAATATCTATGACACCTTTTGTGAGAAGCAGATGTTGAGGATAAAAGATTGGATTGTGGAAGAATTAGTCACAAAATTGACAAGGGTGATAATTTTGGTTTCAGGGGTTGAGGTAGTTGGATTAAATGTAATTTTGGCTGCAGGTGTGTAGGTAGACAATTGATAGTTACTCCTTTGATTTTTTTCGATGATGTGTTACTCTTTGGTAGATTGACCTCTTTTGATCAGTATCTAGACTCCTTATGAATAATATTAAATTTCATATGATTTCTGCTTACCTAGATCATGCATTGGTACTAGAGATTTATCATATTTTTGGTGTTATCTGCACTGCATCGGATGCGGGTTTTAAATATCTTATATTTATGATCCAACCTCATTTTTATGGAATTAAGGATTGGAGTTGACTTATAGAGAAAATCCACTGTAAAATTTTATCATGGGAACACAGCTGGCTCTCCCTAGGAGGCAAGTTGACTATAGTTCGACTAGTCCTTTAGAGAATCTCTGTATATTGGCTTCATATTTTTGCTCTGCTTAAGAATATCATTGAATGTATCTTTCTGGCTTCATCTTGGAACAAGACAATTTGTGTCGTAAAGGACAGAGTGGGCCTGGTTGTTTTTACTCTATATCGAGGCAATGGATGACCAAACTCATCTATTTCTTTGATTCTCCTTAGCAAAATCAATTTGGAATGGTGTATTTAATATGTTGCATTTACAGGCAGATTAGAACTACTCTTTTGTGGTTGATTGTATTTGGTATTGGATTATTCAATATAAAACATTTGGACCACTTCCAATATGCATTGGGGTTTTGACCAAAGAATGCATTACTGTCCGAAGCTCCTTTTTTGTGATACATCCACCTCCATTCTTGTCAAACAAGCTGAAAGCCTCCCTGAACTCAGTCATAACCTCCATCCCATATTCCTTTAGTAGATAAACCCTTCTCTCGTTTTCTAACCATGCCAATCTACCCTCCATCCCATATTCTATCATGAGCCCTATGTAAACCACCATTTCATTCAAGGATTGGTACTTTGATATGTACTCTAACCATATTTGTTAGATATTTTCCACCTTTTCTATCATAGTGCTCAATGCACTACTAGAGGAATGGAGCAACTTCACATCAAGCATCTATGGGAAGAAGGAAGCTACTCCATTCAATGATTTATGGTAATTATGAAAAATTGATGTAGGATTAAGTGAGGAAGCTCAAGCATTTGTTTCCATGGATAGAAGAAAAGGGAAGCTTGGTCCTTAGAAAAAGAAGAAGAACATGTCGATGGTTCAATGCTATAAATGTCATGAATATGGGAACTACAAGAGATATTTTCTAAAGCTCAAGAAGGATAACAATAAAAGAGGAGGGGAAGAAGCCTGTATCACTGAGGAAGTGGAAGAAGTTGAAAAGAAGAAGTCCAAGAAGGAAGAAGTAAAGGATCTCTACTATGATTGAGATGATCTTCTCCACCTAGTTCTTGTCAAGTTTTTGCTCTTTAGTTATTGTCTAGATATCATTGTAGGAAACATTAGAGGCATGATAAGATGCATCATGTGAGGAGATGACATCATAAGAAGCATATGATATAAAGAAAGCGCTCGGGACATCATAAGAAGCTTGCAAAAGAGTTGAAGTAGAAGTGTATGCTAGTCACCTATAGAGGAAATGAGCTCTTGGTAGCCTCATTGGAAGTATAAGTAGTTCTTATGGATATAATAAACTCATCTAGTACAGAACTCATCATACATCATTCAAAAGAAGCATTTGCAGGATAAGCATAATGAAGATCCTCTATTGGAATCTTCATTGGAAGATTCACCCATTAGAAAAGGCAAATGTCTCACCAAGAATTCGACCTTGTGAGTGATTCATGGAATGATGATATGATGACAAGAGATTAAATCAAGTCAATATGATTCAAAAACTTTCAATCTAGGAAGCTAGTGAAGGAAGTCTAGATGATCAAAAAGGAAGAAATTAGGTATGTATGCAAGGATAAATGCTCTACCTTATAAGAATGATCAAAAGAAAGGGATATCGTCATTTGGAAGGATGCATGAAGGTATATTTCACATATTGATTAGATGAAATCAACATAATATGTCCTCATATGGAATATGGGGTGATTGATAATAAAGGAGGAGCTAACGATGAATGTTCCTAGGGGTTAAGATGTGAAGAATGAAAGAAGAGATCGTGAAAAATGAAAATATGGTCACATGGAAAAGGAAGTAAACATTCAATGACTAGAAGAATTGGACATGAGTTCTCCATGGAAAATATATGAAGAGTCTGATGAAGTCTAGAAAATAAGGAGACCCTTGATATTTAATATATTTTTGGAGACAGATCCCAAACCCTATCTAAAATGTCTGAATTCAATAGTGGTAGTGATGCTAATCGCAAAACTCGAAATATTTAAAACATTAATCTTAGACGAAATAATAATTTCGTATTAAAATTATCATTCTTTTTTTAAGTCTTTTTTTCTTAAAATTTTATTTAATCTTAATTGCTTTTTTTAAAGAAACTTGTCTTTGGCGCTTTTCAAAGCCCTTTTTCTTAAAATTTTATCATCCTATTTCGTCTCTGCTTGTCTTTGGTGCGGCCATGCAAGTTCAAGCTTTCTATTGTGTGTGACCTAGGGTCCTCTGTGTGGTCTAGGGTGTTGAGGTGTCATGGCAAGAGGAAGTTCTACATCAAGCCACCCCTAAACACTTTACAATGAAAATGCCCCACATCAAGCCACCCCTGAGCATTGTGATGCAACAACTGAGAGGCACCATGGAAAGGGAACTCTGCAATGAAAATTATCCACATCAGGCCACTGTTGAGCACTCCAATGCAACATCTGAGAGGTACAGAGAAAGAGGAAGCTCTTCTTTGAGGCACCCCTGGGTGGTTCTACTGCCTAGGTATGTTCAATGCCCTCTTCAAATTGGGGGAAGTTAGTAGGAGAGAAACTTCATATCCCTCGTGCCCATGTGGGGATCCTTTGTTTTTTAACAAAAAATTCAAGGTATTGATTTTTACAACTCTTTGGGTTGCAGACATGTACTGAATGTGTCTTTCCTGAGAGGTCAAGATCCAGAGTACCCCTGATAAGCAGCATAATGTAGAGAGTAGAAAGAATCCATGGATAAATTTGTATCAAGGATTGTGAGTTGGTTATGCCTCAACACACTCATTGGGATTAACAAGTGAGGCAATTGCTACTTCACGGGAACAATGAATGTGGATGGAGCTTATAAGTACTATTTTTTATCTCTTCATATTAATTATTAGCTGTAAGAATCTTGTTCATATGAAATTCATGTATATTGGGTTTAGAAACAAAACAATATTGTATGGAAATAATGAGAGACTAAAGTTTTAACACATGCTTTGCAAAATTAATATTTTTTCGATTACCTCAAATAGGAAAACAATTTCCATAAGCTGAATATCATAGTTGAATTTGAACTTTCATGGTTCCGGCCTGGTTCTTGGATCTGAAAAGGAATTTTATCGATGTACATTGAACAAGAAACTAAAATAGGGTTTCATTATATTTCCTTGGGAGAAACTTAGCATCCCAAAATGGTACCCTGATATCTGCCTATACAAGTGAAAATACCACGTTTTTTTAATTAGCTTTCAAAGGTTAAGGCTTAAACTTGACTCCACTTTTTCACCTTACCTTGGCATAGGAGTCCCTCTACCGAAATATTTCTTCCACTCCTACTTCTAAAACAAAGCAAAACTATCATCACTCGGCCAGTAGCAAAGACAGATTATGAAAATGGGTTGTTGGTGGATAGTTATTCCAAGATTCACATGGAAAATCATCAGTTAGGGTTGAGACTTTTTGTTCTACAAAGAGGCCTTTCAACCCTATAGATAATCATGCTAATATTAAGTGAAAGTCCAAAACTAGGAAGGATTCTAGGAAGCCCAAGCAGTCAATCTCTTTAGGCAAAAAGATCACAAAATTTCTAAGTTCTCTCTTTAGGGTTGGTGGTACCAAGAAGGAAAAGTGTTCATAATATCCTTCTATAAGAGACTCCAATTCATATGATTCTTCTACAATAAAACCCTCCTTTGTTTATTCATACTATTCTTCAGTCCAATGAAGGTCATGTTTGAGTAAAACATCAAAAGGGTACTCAAACAAAAGGAGTGGAATGAGTCAAAATTCCATCACATTCTGCCCAAAAAGTGTAAATGTGGATTGGGAATTTCACCCATCTGAGGAGAAGTGTCTCCATAGAAAGGAATGGTTTGATAATATGGAGATGATGTAATTAATCCATTATTCATGTGTCATAATTACTGTGATGGAAAATTTCATAATATGCAAGAATACACAAGAAACGAAAAAAATACATAGCATAGGATGTGTTGTTAAGGAATGATAGTGATATCAAGAATGAAATATTGAAAATGATGTATTCACCAGATAGTCAAGCTCCCAAGGCCTTGATGGCACAATGAAACATGAGACAACAACAAAGTGGACAAAACGATGAAACCGTGAGATCACATGGTTGATTTTCATTACGAATTAATATTCCCTATTACAAATTCCTCTTAGCAGTGCTTTGTGATTAATAATCAGGTTAAAGAGAGTCTTTTTGTATCTTATCTCTTGCTCAAGGGTTCTTGGATGATCATGTAATCATGGATAGAGAAATACATTATCAAGATAAAGAGTAGAGGGTGGGTGACTATGCAATTAGTTAACTTTGGAACTCATCCCTCTGTGCCACCAACTTTTGCAATGGTATCATGATTATGAAGTAATTTGCAAGGAATAATAAGAGGAGAGGTTAGAAAGATGACAATACTTTCTAGAAACTTATGTGAATTCTGCCCAAATATCTACCTTAGATTCACAATCAAGTGAAAGTTACAATCATTTTTTTAATCACTTTACGATACGAGTCCTAATGCTACTACTAGCAAGGATAGAAGTTCTCAGGACAAGCTATCAAAAATAGATTATGTGAAGTAGGACATGCAAAACCATGAAACTAAAACGTGGTCACAAATAAGGCAATCTCTAGACTCCATAGACTAGAATTTGAGTTTCCATATTAGGAACAAGAAAATTGCTCAAGTCATTAACAAGGAACCAAGAGTGGAAGAAAAAGTTTTTCTTTGTGGGAGCCGAGTCTATTAAAAGATGGAAATCTAGTCTCTTTAGAGGATTCATAGGAAGAGTTCTATGATGTGGAGAGATCCAATCTAGGATGCATCCACAAATGATAGCATAGTGGGTGATTCTGCAGCAAATTCTACTCAGCGCTCATATGCAGAGTTATGTTTTTGGAAAAAAGAATAAGAGAGCCTTGTTTGTGGAGGTTTCCCCATGCATCTTAGAAAAGAGCCTTGGCAAGATTTTGTTGGAACTTGAACAAAAAGGATAGAGAAATGTTATAAAAAGTTACTTATTCTAGTAGGTGATCAAGGGTTTCAGAGAACAAAAGCTGGTGGTATTCTAAGCAGTACTTAAAACATGTGTTGCTAAGAAATGGAAAACATAGATTGAGAAGGATTTTCCTTGAACCTTTCCAGGTCATCTGACGTTGGGCGAAGATGGTCAAAATGCTTTGAGATGACTGTTGAATGAATATGCATGCCATAATATACCAATAAGATGGTGGAATCTTACATGGACAAACTTGTTATTTTAAAAGGAATAACAAATGAACATGTGAGAAACATTGTAAGAAGAAATATATGTTTACGTTTATGGATAAATATCAAGAGGACCCAAGCAAGGTTTCTACAATTGAAGTTGACTTGAACTATATTATATTGGATGGAGAAATAGGATTCTTGATTAATGATGTGAAGTTGGAAATGGTTTTCATGGATATCATAAAGTTACATGATGGAACTCTATGGATTTTTCTAATAAGACAAAAATATTGAAATCTAAACCATAAATTTGACAATGGCATATAGTATGATGAGAGAAGTGGGATATTGCATAATCGAGGGATGCCAACAGATGGAATTTTGTCCTTTTATTGTGCATTATTATTTATCATGAGCACTGAAACTTTTATGTTTGTGGGTCACAATGCAAATATCTTTTTAGGCACTCTTAATTAACTTGATATCATCAACTATGATATTTTGTTATTAATTTTCCATGTCTTTTTTCAACCAGATGATTGAATAGTAGATTTAAATATTATCTTGTTGTCTATAAAGTGATAAGCCTCAGTAACAGTTTCTAGGGAACCTTTCCTAGCTTTGAATACTTGCAATAAACAAAATTTTCTCCTTAGATTGAATTAAACATTTTAGTTCTAATCTATCAAGTTAAAATATCAAAATGTTATTTATGTTCATATCCTTGACAAATTATTGGAAGGAGCAGTGGCTTTTAGGTTGCATCCACACATCAACCATGTAAAAAGGGCCTTTCAATGTGGAGAGCTCCACTAAAGAACACTGCTCTAGATGGAACTGAGTACAATCTCTTACTTCCTAACAGCAAAGGCATTGATGCATATGATCAAATTGTAATCATTAACCATATAGATCCATAGATATGACCTAATCTAACATAGTTAATAGTTACCTTATGCAGGGCACACAAGTTCATGGTCAACTTGTAGTAGTTGTTGCGAAGGTTGTAGATTTAAAGAGGGTGAACATGGCACTGAATGGACTCCTAGCTTCATGGGAAGCATTCGTCAATGGTGTTTCTGATCAACAGAACCTTCCTAACATTAAAATATGCATGCTGATGATATCCAAGAGTAAGACATGGATGGAGTTGAAAGCTAGCAAGAAGGGCGTCGATGAGAACATTGTTCTATTTGGTTAGATAAATAAGGGAAAAGGCAAAGTGCCTAGCAAGGGTAAGGGAAAAAATGGGAAGTCAACCTCATAGTTAGGAAAGGACTCAAGTAAAAATAAGTGCTTCATTCCTCATAATCATGGTCATTATGCATCACATTGTCTAGAATCTAGATTAGAAGAAGGGTAAGTGGAAGCAACAAAAAAAATAGGTAGTAGCATCTATAGAAACATAGTTGGATAAGTTTGTTGGCATGCATGACAAGGATTTCTCAATGGTATCTTTCCTATCTATCAACACAATTCTTATGAATGTGTTGTATGTGAATATGAGGCTTCTCATCATATGGAACCAACCTGACAATTATTCTTTAGTTTAACAATGAAAGACTAAGCAGTATAAAATGATCTTGGTGATGCCAAATACCTAGTAGTAAGAGTACGTATTGTTCTCTTCCACCTTGAGCTAGGTTTTAGATGTTGATGACGTTTTTCTTCACCATTACTGCAAAAGGAGCCACCAAAAATAAACCATCATCATGCCTATATTAGGGATTTTTACTTTTCTACCTTGAACCTTTGTGTCGAGGGTAGGAAAGTATTGTATACAAGGCATCCTCTATGACATTTATCTAGTGGTTCACTTCCTACTGTGTTTCTAGGTCAAATGATCATTAATTTTTTTTTATCATTATATGTTTATGATATGTAAGGATTGTAAAATGGATGAGTGGACATGTATTTGTACAATGCTTTAGCATGAAGTATTGCATAAAAACATTATTATTGGTTTCATCTTAAACTTGCCCGATTTCCGTCAATAAACATTACCCTGGATGCATGCTCAAGAGTACATGCAGTTAAGATTATGTTGCCATTGTCTAAGACCTTTTGCATACTTCTTGACATGAGACAAAATCATGTAATCAAAAGGTACTAATATAAAAAACTAGCCTTTTTTGTGCCACCAATTTCACCTTACTATACAAGTGAGAGAGTATGGGTTTGATATATGTGAGGCCTGAATTCAGTTTTTGATCCTGAAACTGATCTGGCTTAGCACAAATTATTGGCTCTGGTACCATAAACTACCCTTCAAACTCACTCTTGTATTTTGTCAGTGCATTACATTACAATCCTAACTCAAACTCAAACTCAATTTTAAACCTTATTATTTCCTAAAAGATAAGTTAAGCATTATATTTATTTTCTTATTTTCTATTATGTGTTGTGTGTGAGGAGTTTCCAAAATCCCAGTACTGATTTTTCTTTTTGGTTCATGAAAAAACTATCCTGCACTTCTTTTGGGTGATTGTTTATATTTTTTGAAATTGTGTCCATGTGCAAGCTCTCCTGTGATGTATTTTACAATTTTTCCTATGAGAAATGTATTGAAGGACTGTGTGTACACCGTAGGTTATGATCTAATTCACTACAATTAAGTATCTATGTTGGTAAAAAAATGAGAAGCATAGTTTTTATCTTTCAAATTTTGGACTTTTTCAAACACTAAAACTTCTATAGAAATCTGAACTATGTCTTTCTTCATAATTTTTTTGAATTTTCCATTAAAAATTGATATTTTGTGCTTTACATAAATTAGGGGTAAAAATTGCAGTTGTGTCATTTCTTTTAATCTTAGGTTCATGATCAAGTAAGTAAATATTAGGATCAAGAAAGAGTAATTTTGTCCTTAACGTCTTAGATTTTTATTTGCTAGATCAATCAAAACCCTCCAACATTATAGTTTATACAATGTACTTTTAACTACATATATAACTATGTTAAGATCCATTATCTAGATTAAGGTACCTACGTACATATTAGTGAAGATATTAGGATTGAATAGTAAAGTATAAGCTAGTTCTAATGGACTGCTTGCATAAGTGACCTGCCTATTTTTGGTTGGATTTTGAGATCGTGAAACTAATGGTTCACTCTGTGCTTCTTAGGTCCTCATCTTTTTACTATGGGTTGGGATGACCATGCTTGCGACAAGAAAATATTTGATATCATGGTTTGTTTTCCATTGATTTTGCTCATAATTGTCCTGGTGACCTGGGATGCTCCAAAAAGGAATCAACAAAGTTGTAGGAGAGAGTGATCTTCCTACCCAATCATCTATGTCTTACCTAAGGTAGAAGGTAAGATTATCCCAACCCTCCTAATGGTATTCTTGGTCACTTGGACACTCTAGAAGGAAGAAACAAAGTTGTAGGAAAGAGGGTTCTTGCTATGTGTTTGTCTGAAAGGTCTTAACTAAGTTAGAGGGTAACATTATGTCAAACTTTGTAATGAAGGTAAGATACCTCATGTGCTTGGTTTTTAATAAGTCTTGTCAGCTCATCCTCAAAGGTCAACCTTCTAAACTTAAGGTAAGTAAACTATCCTTGATCTCCTAACTGAGCATAGCAATCTATTTGTCTTATTTTGTAAGAATGTCGGTTATGGTCGATAAACTATTTTTGGAGAAGCATTATGAAAGGATTTTTCTATAACCATTGTGTTTTGTTGATTGATATCAGTTTTGTGATGCTTTGTCTCTATTTTAACGACCCAACTATGTTTGGTAAAACATTCTGACACAACCTTCATTTTGAAAAAACTGGTATTTTCTATTATATTTTTATCTAGGAATATTAAACTTTTAAAACTCTTCCCTGTTTCCAGGCATTTATTGTTGAGTTGGAAGCCGAAGTAACAGAACTCAAATAAGAGAACAAGGAATTACGAAAAAAACAGGCATTGTGGACAAACCTATAATTGATATAAAGATCCATAGGATGTATTTCTTTATTTATCCAATTGGTTGTTTTATTATCATAAAATCTATGTACTATTCATTAATGGATCTTTTTGTCTAAACAAAGAGGTAGAAATGGATGAACGGCTAAAAAAATAGGGTTAAAAACCTAGAAATATCGGTTTTCCATCTACTTGGATGAATATACATCTATGCACACAATTTCAATGTGGGGATTAATATTATTGTCATATCATGTTACAATAATCTAGATAGCAGTTTTGAGGGGGTGTAACATGGCGTTAAACTTTTGTTGTTTACCCATGAACCCATTCATCACCATTTTCCTTAATTTCAATTACATTTTAAATATTCCACTAAGATGTTTGGAGAGGAAAGAAACTTTAGCACTGTGTTGGTTAAATGTGATTGGTATTTGTTGATTTGATTCTTTTAATTCTTCATTGGTTCATATATTTTCATTTTAATTTATTATTATTCACATTCACATCTAAAAAGTTATTTGTGATGGTTGAAGACACAAATAATTCATCTTGAGGATATTGGATTTGCAGATATGGGTGAGTTCACTTCGACTTTAATGTAATTCTAGCTATTGTGTTTTCAACCATTCCATTCAAAAGTATCATTTTCAATTTACTAAGATTTGTGACAGCTTTGTAAAGTGCTTTTTCTAAATTCGTTTTAAGAGTGATTTTGATCAATTTCAGTTGTGATTTTAATTTGGATGTATTTTTATTTTAACCATTTAATTCAAAATTGTATTGTAATTATAAATGAACTAAAATTAATTAAAATTGTGAGTTATTGATATTTTATTTTCATTAGAGGAAATTTGATTTTAAAAACTTAACATTGAATTTCCATGTCATAATATATAATCCAATCAAAAATCTTTTAAAATTAAAAAAAGAATTCAAGTACCTAATATAATTGGCAAATTTAAATTATCAAATTGGGTAAGTTGAATTTTTTTAATAATATGGTTTACCTACCTTAAACATGAATGGTGCCGAAATACATAAAACTATATTAAATATTAAAAATAAAATTAATATTTAAAGAAGAGTAAATCATGGGTTGATTATTAAGTAGAGAAAAAAAAATAAATTTCTAACTCATGTAATATTAATAATATATTTTTCTATGCACAATCATTTAGAAACATAATTCATAAAACTAGAAATATTTTAAATATGATCTTTTTTCTTTTAAGAAAACTACTATTTTCCATTTCCATTTATTGAGATTTTACATTTAATTTTGATACTCTTTCTTTCTTTCTTTTTATGTTTTAGAATTTATTAATAATATATTTATAATATAATATTAATAAATATTTTATCACACAAATATTTACAACATAATTCAATAAAATTAAAGTAATCTTTTAAAATTTTTTAAATATTAAAAATAAAATTAATATTTAAGGAAGAGTAAATCATGGGTTGATTATTAAGTAGAGAAAAAAATTTAAATTTCTAACTCATGTAATATTAATAATATATTTTTCTATGCACAATCATTTAGAAACATAATTCATAAAACTAGAAATATTTTAAATATGATCTTTTTTCTTTTAAGAAAACTACTATTTTCCATTTCCATTTATTGAGATTTTACATTTAATTTTGATACTCTTTCTTTCTTTCTTTTTATGTTTTAGACAATTTTCATAATAATATTACATATTCTATATAATATTATTACTCATGAGCTGCGGCTTAGTTGAAACAGGTCGTGGGCAGTTCCCTAAAACGCCTTGGATGCGAAAGGATCTGCATATATGTGAGAAGTCAGAACATCGAGGAGGGAAAATCACTTCCTCTGTAGAGGACCCCGCGATATAACCACATTAATCTCAGTTCACAATCTTTGTTACAATACTTGACTTCCTAGCCTTTTACAATGTTCAAAATTATAGTGAGCTGGAGGCTTCTCTCAAGATTTTTGCAGCATAGGGAATAATACTAATCAAATAAATAATTTGTTTCTTTAGGTCCAATAGACCAATGTTTGGTCTCAGTGGACGTTAACCACCATCATCATCATCATCATCATTAATAATATATTTTTCTATCCACAAATATTTAGAAACATAATTGGTAAAATTAGTAATAATTTTAAAATTTTAATATTTATCTTTTTTCAAAAACTTTCATTTCCATTGTTTTTTCAGGATTTATCGCTTCTCAAGTTTTTTTAAGATTTCAAAATTTATGATTCTTCTCTCACTTTATAATTTTCAAAGCACTTGGCTATTCTTGATTCTATATGAAGGAAGCAAAGAATTTTCAACTAGAATCGGAGGAATATGAGAATTTTTTTTAAATAAATTTACAACTTTTCATTTTAAGATTTTTTTTTCAAGATTTACAACTTTTCATTGTTTTTTAAGATTTCAAAATTTATGATACTTCTCTCATGTTATAATTTTCATATTACATGTGATTCTGGGGCACTGGGCTATTTTGGATTCTACATGGAGGAGGCAACGAATTTTGAACTAGAATCAGAGGAATATGAGAAATTATTTTTAAGAGATTTATCACTTTCCATTTTAAGAATTTTTTTTCAAGATTTCAAAATTTAATATGCTTCTCTCACTTGGCTATTATGGATTCTACGAAACTTAGCAATTCTAGATTCTAAACAGAGGAAGAAAGGAGTTTTGAACCAAAATTTGAGGAATATGGGATTTTTTTTTAAAGAGATTTACCGCTTTTCATTTTAAGATTTGTTTAAAAGATTTACAGCTTTTCACTATTTTGTAAGATTTCAAATTTATGATGCTTCTCTCACTTTACAATTTTCAAAGTACATGTCATTCTACAACACTTGGCTATATCCTATGATAGTTCACTATTCTAGATTCTACATGGAGGAAGCAAGGAAATTTGAACCAGAATCAGAGGAATATGAGATTTTTTTTAAGGGATTTACCACTTTTGATTTAAAGTTTTTTTTTTCAAAAAGGAATTTTGAACCAGAATCGGAGGAATATGAGGAACTTTCAGAGGGACTCTCTAGCAAGCAATGGAAAATAGGATCGAATTATTATTAATTTAGATCAGTCTTATTATTTGTAAAACTTAATTGTTGTTTTAATCATGTAAACTTATTCTCAATAATCATAATAATTGAAAATTATATATATAACATGATATAAATATATATTAATATAAATGGTTATATAATGTAAGAGACCCTCATATTGCACCAAAAAATGAATCTCAATTAGCCTCATTACATATGGCAAAAACCGGGGAGAGGGTTTGTGATGACTATCTTAACCAAAAAAAATTAACTTGTTTATTAGTTATTAGTTAAAAAAATGTGAAAATATAAGCAATTTTTGATAATAAAATATTTTCAATTCAAATATTTGGAAAAATTTATTTGATGATGTTATTTTTTGTGCATATTTGTTTTTATATTAAAAAAAAAGTTATTGTTAAAACAAATGTTACTAATTTTATTCATTTTTTTATCAATGACTAAATTGATTGCTTATATTTAGGAATTTATATGATAGATTTGTCCCTCATATTTAGGAATTTATATAACAAATTTGAAACAATATATTAACTTTTGAATACCAAATTTTAATAAATCTTGTGTAATAAACTAATTTAGATATAAAATATATATAGAGTTATTTTGATAAAAGTGATATTTATTTGGGTAATTTTAGTAAAAGTAAAATAATAAAAATGAAATATTAAAAAATTGTCTACATTAGATTAGTTTATTAATTTTTTCTTAGGTGGTTATTTTTGAGTTGAATTTTCCTAAAAGTGAATTTTAATTGTATTATTATTTTGTTTAACCAAATTGTTTTTAATAGCTATTATTTTTATTGCTATTTTTATTGTGAATCTTTAAAGGATGCTAGCTCAATGGGAGAGTACTTGCTTTATAAGGAGGAGGTTGGTGGTTCGATACCACTGTGTCCTAATATGAATGATATTGTAGTTTATTTTTAATTAAATAATTTTAATGTTGGTTTATTTCAATGGTGAGATATTTTTCTAGATTCTTTATTTTATATTGACTCTAAAGAGACAAAATTGATGTTCTATTGTCTTTGAATGTAATTTTTTATTGTCTGTTGAGAGAGAATAGTTTGGATCAAAGACATTGTTTCCTTAAAGACAATATGTCTTTAATCCCAACTATTGTCTCTGGAGAGATAAAAATGAAATTGTCTCTTGAGAGTCAAAAATGAAGATGAAATTGTCTCTATGGAGACAAAAAGGTTTGTGTTATATATTGTCTTTATAGAGACAATATTTTAAAACAGTTTAATTTGAGACACCCACTTAAAGACAATATTTGAGACAATACACAAGTTTTCTTTTGTCTCAAGTTAAGACAATTTACTAAAAAATTGTCTTAAAAATTGTCTCAAAACCCCCCTTTGTGTTGTAGTGAATGTTTGAGATTGTTCTAGAAAAAAAAAATCTAACATGTAAAAAAATTGCTTTACCATGTAATGCTTGTGATTATGATAGAAATGAATCTAGCCACCACTAGATTCGTTCTACCCTACAATGTATGTGTTTGTGCTAGAGAGAAATCTAGTGCATACTACATTTTTTTACGATGCAATGTTTTATTTTTGTTAGAAATAAATCTAATGCGTGCTAGATTTGTTTTAGCCTTGTAATGCTCATTAGAGGAATTTTGAAGTTTAAAATGGGCCTCCGAAGAAAATTATAAAGTAATAGTGGAAATAATAAAATAGCATTACACTATATCATCAAATTTTAGAGGAAGAACAAAAAAAAGGCCTATTTTTTCAACTTATATTTTCAACTTATCTCCCTGTGCGTTTACTCAAATTTCGAGCAAGAACACTCGTTCGATACATAATTTGATTCCCCATCTAATGATTACCCATGTTGCATAGTTTCGATGGACCCTACTAAATGAAAAATGAGAAATACATGAAAAATGTTATTGCAATCACAGCTTCTCATGTATTTCTTATTTTTCGTGTAGTAAGGTCCATCAAAAGTTTGCAACATGGGTATTCCTTAGATGAGAAATTAAATTCTTCATCCAAAAAGTACTCCTGCTTGAAATTTGAGTAAAACCTTAAGCATATAGGTTGAAAATACAAGTTAAAAAAGTAGTTTTATTATTGTATTATTTTTTAATCCTTTTACTTTTTTACTCCAAAAATGGTGAATCATCCCCAATAGTTGACATCATCATCTTGAATCCTATTGGTTCTTATAAATTTTATTTTGGTTGTACATTTTTCTTTGGAGGGCCATTTTAGACCTCAAAATTTCTCTAATGTTGGATTTTGCTAGTAACAAATCTAGCATGCACTAAATTTGTTTTACCCTGTAATGCTTTTGTTTGTACTAAAAACAAATCTAACATGCACGATATTTGTCTTAACTTGCAATGCTTGTTTTTGTGCTTTTGTTTTACCTTACAATGCTTCTTTATTTTCTCTTACAATAAATTTGGTTTACCTCACACTGGTTGTTTTTGCGCTAGAAACAAATGTAGCTAGCATTAGATTTGTTTTACCCTGCAATGCTTATGTTTGTGCTAAAAATAAATCTAGCGCACTCTAGATTTTTTTTACCATGTAATGCTCATGTTTGCTCTATAAACAAATATAGCACACGCTAGATTTTTTTTACCTTGCAATGCTTTTATTTAGGCAACAAAGAAATCTAACACTTACTATATTTTTTTATGTTATAATGTTTGTGTTTATGCTAAAAGGAAATTTAGCACATGTTACATTTGTTTTACTTTGCAATGTTGGTGTTTGTGCTAGAAAAAAACCTAGCACTAGATTTGTTTTAGCCCGCAACGCTTTTGTTTGTGTTTATGCCTACACTAGATTTGTTTTACGTTACAATATTTTTGTTTATTTAACCCCTAGATTTGTTTTACCCTACAATGCTTTCTTTTGTGCTATAAACAAATCTAACATATGTTAGAATTGATTTAATCTACAATTCTTTTATTTGTCATAGAAACAAATCTAACACATATGTTTTACCATGTAACACCTTTGTATTTGTTTGTGTTACAAATTTAGTTGGTGCTAAAATTGTTTTACCTTACAATGCTAGTGTTGGTGCTAAAAATAGATCAAGTGGGTGATGGATTTGTTTTACCCTAAAATGCTTGTGTTTGTGCTAGAAACAAATCTAGCATGTGCTAGATTTGCTTTTCCTAAAATACTTGTGTTTGTGCTAGAATCAAATCTAACACGCACTAAATTTGTTTTACTTTGCATTTCTTTTGTGTGTTAGAAAAAAATCTAAAACTCAATAGATTTTTTACCCTACAATTATTTTTATTGTGTTTTTTCTTACACTATATTCATTTTACCTTACAATGCTTGTGTCTATGTTGGAAACAAATCTAGTGAGTGTTAGTTTTGTTTTACCTTGCAATGCTTTTGTTTATGTGGCCGAAGGTGGAGGAGCACAAAAACACCTAAATCAAATTGGATGTATGCATCCATGAAAGTTTCATTGCTAATGTGGATATTTCCTTAGATGGTTAGTATAGGTACAAAAATTGGATGACTCAAAGATTCTCTTTAGATGTCATTTTTGTCACGAAGTTGAACACATTTAGAAAGATTGACCCAAATGCGGCCCTACAAAGTGGATCAGAACATTTCACTACAACAATTCTCTCCCATAAATAAGGTTTGAAGAACTCCTCACTCAAAGGGGATCTCTATAGGTTCAGGTATGTGAAACCCTCTATCATAGGTTTTATTTGGCAACCTTCCAACCAATAAGTAAACAATCCCCTCTCGCCCTATGATTATTCTCTCATGTTATTTCTCTTCAAACCCGTAACTACCCTACTATTGGTACCTCTTCCTCCATTTCCACTCCTAGATGGACTCTCCTAGACTCTTGTGGAGCTCTCTATCCATCAATCCCTCTACCCTACCCTATCACTCTCCCCTTTATATTCCTCTTCCATTGTTTTCAGGAGAGGAAATGCACCTATCCTCTCTGGCCTAAGAAGAAATATTTTATGATTCTCCATTCTATTGATCCTAGCAATGGACCCCCTTGCTATATGCACAATTTGTAGAAAGTCAAATCTACTTAAACCGGAGGAGAAATTAAGAACTCTATGCAATAGCTCCTCCAATATGGTTGATGGTTATCTAACCATTATAAAAGTATTTTCTATAGCAAAAGTATAAAACCTAGAATATGATTGATTTAAATTCCTGAGTAATTGAAATATATTCAAAACTTGGCATTCAAAGGGAGTAATTGTCTAATTTTAGGTTTACCTGTTATTTTATGCAATTTTATCGATGTTTCTTGTAAGATTTTTATTTGGGTTTGAATGACTAGGATTTTCCTAATAATTTAATAGGCATCGATATCCCTATCTAGGTATTAATGACATCAAGAACAATAAAAAAGGATGGACCCTCATGCTAGTTGAAAACAACAAAAAATGATAAGCTTAATTATGACAAACCCATGTAAACATGTACTAATTATTACAAGAATAACTTGTGACAAGATCAACATATATATTGAGTGAAAGTAACTAGAATCTGGAAGCTTAAGTTAAATACAACCACAATAAACTAGGTATGTATCATTAATCAAGTTAATATTTTAGTTTGATAAAAGAATAAAGATATGCTTGTTCTAAGAAAAACAATAAATTAACAAATAAAGTTATTGATAAATTTTTCCCACATGCTTTCTTATTAGATTAGAGATGATTCAAAATCCATTTCTTTTGATTTCAAAAGTTTTCCTGTATGATTTATTACTACCCATATCCTTAGATAGTGATTTAATGAGATAACCTTCTTACAAATAGCAATATGTGCCAATATATCTTAATAACATTGCACGAAAAATTAAGTTGTTCAAGGAAGGTATTTCTGAGGAATTATTGATCTGGAAATCACCCTTTAATGACCTCAGTTAGTTAATTGTTGAATGAAGGTATTACAGACTCATGTGCTGGTGTGTGTCTATGTTATTTTAGGCAATGGATCGATCAGATTGCAAAATACACAGACACTGGGAAATAGAAAACAACAGAGAAATACAGTAAGCAAATACAAGAACACAACAATTAATAAGGAGTTCACCCTATCCTCCAAGGCTATGTATCTGGTCCAGCTTTTAGTTCTGGCCTTCTTTTATTGTGTCTTTAAGCAAAGAGTTACAATGAGGAGCTCAATCTGAGTCTCCTGAAATAGAATTACTTGGTAGGGTGGTTCTTGGATTCCCCAAGACACTAGAGTGCACAGACTCTTTTCCTTACCAGCTCTTAACCTTTTTGGTCTTTAATGGAAGGAGCCTAATGTGGTGCTCAATCTTGACAGATCCTCTTAGGGATGGCTTGAACCTCTCAAGCTCTCTAGTGCTCGACGTTGCCTATGGTAAACTTGGCCTTCTGTCTTTCTGCTTTTTGCTTCACTATCTTGTCTTCTCTATCTTCTTCCTTTTCTTCTCTTTTCCCCATCTTTGGTGTCTTCTGCTTTGTCTATTTATGGCTTTAAAGCCAATCAATCTCATGACTATTTGATTCCCCTTCTTCCTCTATTGAATCGCCTGCTGTTATTCACTTGGAATTCCCTATCTCTGTGTCATGGTCATCGACTCACAAGGAGTGGCTACTTGTCATCTTGCAAACTACACTAGCTCTTCCTCGTCAGTTCGGGTCTTCAGTTACATCGCAGAATGAGTCATCCGCCACCTCGGCGGTCAAATCAGACCTCAAATCCTTATAGATCTAGACTTATTCCCCTATTAAATTCGGGTTCTTTCATCGGGCACATTCTCAGCTGTTAGATCTGGAGCCTTCAGATCCTACGCAATTCACTCATTTCGTGCGGCTGACTTGCTTGACCATTAGCATGTGATGAGTGGTTGTTTTCTCTCTCCTCTGCTTTCCACGTGTCGGGTGCTGAGTGGAATCGCTCGTTTTTCTCCAAATCCGCTTACCGCCCAAGGGTGCCCCTAATATACCATTAGTTTTGGGGCGCGGGTCCCACCTTTAGCCTTCTGCGCTTTTCCCCATGGTTTTCCGGCTTCCATGCGACTGACTGCTTCGATGCCTTTCCATTTCAAGGGGTTTTTTCTAGCGATGCGCGATCAGAAACTGCCTCCTTTTCCCGATCCGGGCTTCCCAGGTGCTAGTTTCACCTCCTGCACAGTCTCCATGGGCTTTAGTTAGTGCACTTTTATTGAGGTCCTCATCGTTCCATGTTGGCTACCAACTGCCACTATTTAGAGGTTTTTCTGATTGTTATGTGCTCTTGAATTCTATGTTTGTCCCGATCTGATATAGTCATGGTACTTTGATTATTCTTCATAGATCCAATTCGGATCACGACCTTCGCACTAAAAAATCTTTTGGACCACCAAAAGTTGGTTTTCAAGCATCGACTAAGTGAGGGTACTATTGTCTCACTTGTCCAATCTCAATCCACTTTGCACTGCTTGGCTTTGAACCCTTCAGCCCTACTCTGAGGTACTCAACATCTCCTATGTGTGTCATCCTCACCTTCCTGTCCATAACTGTGTCTTCCTACAATTCATTAAGATATTCAGGTAGAAGGTCATCAATAGAAGGCAATAGTTAACTACTGTAGGATTAAAAGTCTCAGAATGATAATATATGGGTTTACCATGCTGTGTCAACACTACTCCCATGGCATAGTCACTGGCTTATGTTTGGATCTCAAATGGTCTTTGTAGATTAGGCAGTGCTAGTATAGTTGTTGTACTAATCTTTTCTGTCAATGTGTCAAAGGCTTTCTGATGTTTTCCTCCCCACTGAAACACCTTGTTAAATCTTGTTAAAGCATGTAAGGGAGTTTCAATTGAGGAAAATTTAGAAATGAACTTCCTCCAATATTTTGTTGTCCCTAAGAAGCTTCTCACTTCTATAGCAAACTTGGGTTTAGGACAGTTTATAATGACTGCCACTTTAGAGGGATCTATCTTCAATTCACCACCACCTACTATATGACCCAAATAATTTAAAGATGTTTTTCCAAATTCAAATTTTGAGAGTTTAACATGAATTTTTTCTCTTTTCAAAACATCTAGTGTCTACTTAACATGCTTTAAGTGTTCTTCCCATGTTTTACTGAAAATCAGAATGTCATCTGAATACACAACAACAAAATCATCAGAAAAAGCTCTGAGTACATCATTCATTAATCTCGTGAACGTAGCAGGAGCATTAGTTAAGCCGAAAGTCATAACCAACCACTCATACAATCCCTACTTTGTTTTGAAAGCAGTCTTCCATGCATCTTGATCTGCAACTCTAACCTGATGGTATCCACTATACAAGTCTAGCTTGGTGAAATAAACAACTTCCTTCAATTGATCTAAAAGATCATCTATGCGAGGAAGGGGATAATGATTTTTGATTGTTATCATATTCAATGCTCGGGAGTCAATGCACATTCTCCACAAGCCATCTTTGTTTCTCACCAAAACGATTGGTGACCCAAATGGTGATGTGCTAGGCCTGATGAACCCCTTCTCGAGCAACTCCTACACCTGCTTCTTCATTTCAGCATTCTCTAAAACAAACAACCTGTACATTCCAATGTTAGGCAAAGGAGCTTCTTGCTACAAAATAATATCATGTACTCTTTCCTTTTTGGGTGGCAGACCTTTAGGTTCTTGAAACAAGATATCATAATCTGAAACAACCTTTTCTAAATCAGCTTGTTGTTTAGCATTACAAACCTCAAATACATTGGTTTTATTAGGTTTCTTTTCCTTTACAACCATCAGAAATCCTTTACAACCATCAGAAAGAATTTTTTGTGTGAATTTATCATTCTTTTCATCTACCCTGAGTTTATGAGAGTATAATTATTCTTGAGCTTATGAGCTCTTACAAAGTATTCGATTCCATCTTTAACAAGTAGATAATTGTTCTTAGCTCTATAGAAAATAGCTTTTCTATCATACAAGTAAGGACTTCCTAAAACAATTCCACATATATCCAAAGAAACTATGTCTAACTCAACCTCATCTACAAATGCTGACCCAAAAGAAAACTTGATTTTGCACTGTCTAGTCACTTTTAGTTGTATCTTATCATTCAACCATCCTAATGGGTATGGTTTCTTGTGAGGTGTAGTTGATAATCCCAATTTCTTTACAATTGCTTCAAAAATTAAATTTACTTGTGAGCCACTATTAAACAAAGTATCAATCTTTTGATGTTTG
>APFE031545046.1:78719-104427 GCA_000404065.3 Pinus taeda | reverse complement strand
TTCAAGTGCAGAATGTGAGTCATAGAGTTCTTTAAGCTTTTGTAAGGCTTCAAAGGCAGTTGAATATGACGAAATATGACGACTCACCTCTTCATTTACAGATGCTGCGATTAATGCATAGGCTTTGCTGTTCTTGTTTTCCCAAATGACGAGCTCTTTGTCTGAGGTAGGCTGTACTGGGTCATTGTCTCCTTCTTCGACACACACTCCTTTCCACAACTCATTGAAGATGAGGGTGTGTTTTATCCTTCGGGACCATTCAGGATAGTTCTCCTTGCCAGTGAGAACTATTCCTACCATGGATATGATTGAATGCATTCTGTAAAAAAAACTTTTGCTGATGGAAAAGAATACTTCTGCCAATATACAGTAAAAATGTACTCAAAAATTTCTGTGGGAAACGATTTTGGTTGTTTAATTCATATCACAGTCAATAATCAATCATTTACCGCGAGCTCTACAAAGTTGGAGCAGCAACGACATCAACTGCGAGCTCTACAAAGTTGGAGCGGCAACGACATCACAATTTCAAGCTCTGATGGCAGACATCTCATGTAATCTGAGAATGTTTTAAACAAAACATTAAACATCTATATTCTAGAGTTGTTCCTTACAATTTGCGGCAAGATAATAGTAGAACTAATGAAATCCGCAAAGCTCACTGAAAAGACTAAAAAATCACCATAAATCCCTTTGATTCTCTAGACCTTGAAGCCACGACTGTTTCTCTTACCACGAGCCATCTCAAATTTCCTACCTTATGATCGAACATATGGTTTAGTGTGGCTGTGCGGAACACCTGGTGCTCTTCCAAAGTGCCTGACAGCCTCATGGTGGCTCTTGGGGCCACGCAACATGACTTCCTTCCAAAGTGCTTGACAGCGTTAAAACATATGGCAGCGTTAAAAAATATGGGACAGCGTTAAAACATATGGGACAACGTTAAAACCAGGAGACACACGCTTGAAGCACCGACATTGGCAGGTAGATGGAGCTTACGGTTTCTGCTGAGGGTCAGAGGCAAAATTCCGCTCAGATTAGTATACAGCAGGATAGCGATCAATATATGCTGCGTTCTGGTGGCTATGATTCCATGAGAGGGCAGCGATAAAATATATGCTGCATTCTGGTGGCTATGATTTCATGAGAGGGCAACTATAAAATATATGCTGTGCAATATTTACGAGGATATTGACGTGAGTCAAGAAATGGAGAGACAGTGAGCTGAAGAAAAAAAAAACTTAAGAGCAAGAATACTAAAGGTGTCGCATATTTGATAGCCACTAGTATTTCGACTGCTTGAAACAGGGCGTTCACTTAAAAACGCATATGACAGAGGGTGCAGATAATGTCAGACTGTGGAGAGGGTAGTGGACAGACTCCACACAGGGCAGTGGAGAGATTGCAAGACAAGATGCAGAAAGGAGTTACAAGGCTATGCCAAAAATGGAGCTGGCTCTGATACCATATCAGGCTAGGCAGTATCCACAAAACAAAAACTGATTCATCTTATTCCATAGGTAGGTCTTTGTTATATACAATAGGGAGTGACTGCTCAGTTCATCTCCCGATGACTGTTCACATTCCTAATTTAATTATTTACATAAAATTCACCCAATCACAAGGATTAGGTGTCAACAGTTTTCCCTTGCGATAGTGTTTCCGATAGTTAATATATATGAAGACTTAGAGGTTTTAGGATCCATTTTGGATCACGCCTTCCCACTAAAAAGTTTTTGGACCACCAAAAGTTGGTTTTTGGGCATCGATCAAGTGAGGATACAACTCCCTCACTTGTTTAACTTCTATCCACCATGCTTTGCTTGGATTTGAACCTTTGAGCCCTATTCTCAGGTACTTTACATCCCCTCCACGCGTAGTTCTCACCTTCCTGTCCAAAACTGTATCTTCCTGTAACTCATTGAGATATTCAGGCAACAGATCCTCAATAGAAGGCAACTGACTTTGCTCTTCAGGATCTTGAATCAATAAAGGTTCATACAATCTCAAGTTTTCTGCATTAACGACTGAATAGATCTGCATATAACCTGGCAAATCAAGGCGAAAAGAATTTTCACCAATTTTATCAAGTATCTTGAAAGGTCCATACCTTATTGGTTTTAGCTTCTTACTTTCACCTTGCATTCTGTCTTTGCTGATGTACACCGGACTTGATCATCAACTTGGAAACTATGCTCAAACCCGATGTTTCATTCTTCCTCTGTACTTGGCTTGACTTCTTTCCAGCTGTTCCTGTACTCCTGTGAAATTCCTGGATTTGTTCAATGATTTGTGCTGTCCACATCACGTGTGTCCAATCAACTTGCTATGGCCTTTACCAAAAGACAAAATCCAAGGGGAGACTTGTATTAAAAACAAAACAAGTCTCAAAAGGGAGATCTTCTAAGTAGAAAGGAGTGCTTGGGCACAGTTTAAGCATGCCGCACATAACACAAATTGGCTCATCCAAAGCTTGGATTGCTGCTGAATAGGCTTCTGAGCAACTGGGATCACTGGTCCTGTTTGCCACCTCTGTCTGGGAACCAACTGTTTGTGGATGAAAAGGCTGTGCTCTTTTTTAACCTGGTGTCCATCAAATCCATAGATTTGACAAAACTTCCCAACAAATCAAGAATCTCATTCAGATACATAGAAGTGGGACCCAAAATGACCCATACATTTGTTAATAACAACTGCTGTTTGTTCAGCTGTAACCTGCTTGTTACATGGTATCAAAAATTGCCACATTTTCTGAACCTATTCCAACAAACAACATACAAATATTCATTACCCTTTCTAGGATGGCAATTCCCCCAACAAAGTCCATGGAAACACTTTCCCAAGGACGAGAAGGAATTGGAAGTGGAGTGTACAAGCCTAATTTTCTATTACTGGGCTTGCTTGTAGCACACATAGTACACCCTTTGATATATCTGGAAATTGTCTCATGCATTCTTGGCCAATAACAGAACTTTTGCAATTGTGCAACTGTTTTACTTACCCAAAATGACCTGATATTAGAGAAGTATGTGCTTCTCGAATTATGTTAACTCTTTCAGTTTGTGGAATGCATAACTTTCCCAAATGATATAAGAGTTGGTCCTTTACATAATAATCCAATTGTTCTACTTGTTTTCCATGACCTAAAGTTGCATATACATCTTTAAAATCTACATCTTGAGCATATTGTTCAATGTAATTTTCATGCATTACTGAGTTATGCTTAAGTATAGTAGATGCATTTATGATTGGTCTTGATAACATGTCTGCAACCTTATTGTGTATGCCCTTCTTATATCTGATGACAAGATGAAATCGCTGTAGCAAACCCATCCACCTATAATGTCTTGATTGCTGCAATTTAGTTTGTGAGTGCAAATTTGAAGTGGTCGATGATTTGTATGTATGATTGTTTGCTTATCCATTAGGTAATGTTTCCACTTTTTCACACTTTGCACTAATGCATACAATTCTTTATCATATGTGGGATAATTAATTACTGTAGAAGTAAATGTCTCAGAATGATAGCATATGGGTTTACCGTGTTGCATCAACATTGCTCCCATGGCATAGTCACTGGCATCTGTCTCAATCTCAAATGGATGTTGAAGATCTGGCAGTGCTAGTACTGGTGTTGTACTGATTTTTTCTTTTAAGGTGTTGAAGGCTTTCTGCTGTTTGCCTCCCCACTTAAACACCTGTTTCAATCTTGTTAAAGCATGTAATGGAGCTGCAATCAATGAAAAGTTAGCAATAAACTTTCTTTAGTATTCCGCTGCCCCTAGGAAACTCTTAACCTCTGTAGCAGATTTGGGTTTAGGCCAGTTCACAATGACTTCAACCTTAGAGGGATCTGTCTTCAATTCACCACCCCCTACAATATGACCCAAATAATTTAAAGATGTCTTGCCAAATTCACATTTGGACAGTTTTACATAGAGATTTTCTCTTTTTAAAACATCTAAAGTCTGCTTTACATGCTTTATATGGTCTTCCCATGTCTTACTAAAAACAAGAATGTCATCTAAATAAACAATTACAAAATCATCAATAAAAGGTCTGAGTACATCATTCATAATTCTCATGAACGTAGCAGGAGCATTAGTTAAGCCAAAAGGCATAACCAACCATTCATACAGTCCTTGCTTTGTTTTGAAAGCAGTCTTCCATGCATCTTGTTCTGCAACTCTGACCTGATGATAGCCATTTCGCAAGTCTAACTTAGAAAAGTAAACTGCTTCTTTCAATTGATCTAATAGATCATCAATACGAGGAAGAGGATAACGATTCTTGATTGTTTTTTTATTCAGTGCTCTATAATCAATGCTCATTCTCCACGATCCATCTTTCTTTCTCACCAGCACGATTGGAGATCCACATGGTGATGTGCTTGGTCGTATAAACCCTTTTTCGAGCAACTCCTGTACGTGCTTCTTTATCTCTGCATTCTCTAAAGCTGACAACCTGTACATTCCAATGTTAGGTAATGGAGCATCTTGCTACAAACAAATATCATGTACTATTTCTCGCTTGGGTGGCAGGCCTTTTGGTTCTTGAAATAGAACATCATACTCTGAAACAACTTTAACTAAATCAACTTTCTGTTTAGAATCACAACCTTCAAATGTATTGGATTTTTCAGGATCCTTTGCCTTTACAACCATTAGTAAAAACTGCTTACTTGAATTCACAATTCTTTTCATCTATCCTGAGTTAATGAGAGAATAGTTATTTTTGAGTTTATGAGCTCTTACAATATATTCTATTCCATCTTTAGTGAGTTGATACTTATTTTCAGCTCTATAGAAGATAGCTTTCCTATCATACAAGTATGGACTTCCCAAAACAATACCACATGTATCCAAGGGAACTATATCTAATTCAACCTCATCTACAAATGTTGATCCAATAACAAACCTAAGTTTACATTGTCTCGTTACTTGTAGCTTTGTTTTATCACACACCCAACCTAATGGATATGGCTTCTCATGAGGTTTTCTTTGTAATTCCAACTTCTTTACAATTGTTTCAGAAATCAAATTTACTTGTGATCCACTATCAAACAAAATATCAATCTTATTGTGCTTGGAAATTACTCTAATACGAAAAAGCTCATTTCTTTCCCTCTCATTATTTTCATTATCAACAGATTGTGTAGAATTACTTGTGGATGCTTTAGAATATTTACCTTTAATACTTGTGGCTATAAATGTTGTTTCGCCGCTTGAATCTGATCACAAGTCCTGCTGAATAACAACAACATTCTTTTTCTTCTTTCCACTGAACTTCTTAGGTTTCCATTCTGGATGCAAAGACCAGTAGTGTACCTCATCGTGTCATTCTTTCTTTCAATGAGTGCATGAAGGCTTATCCTTCTTTATAGTGTTTTCTTTCTTCTCCTTCCATTTTAGTTTCTTATTTTCCTTACTCTTGCTTACAGAATATTTAGATGATCCCCCAACCTCTGGGTTTACATTCTTACCTCTAGCTTCTCGATGTGTGGCTTGAACTGATACATCATCTAAGCTAGTGGGATTAAACATGAGAATAGTATGCTTTAAATAGCTATGAATACCACCTATATAATTCAATAAAGTCTCAGGTGAGTCTAATGATATACCTAGAGTTAAAGCTCTCTTTCTGAATTCTTGAGTATAACTCTGTACACTTTGACCCTTCAATTGACGAAGAGTTTGCCAACTCATCATTGCCTGGTGCATGTAAGCTAAAGGATAGAATTTATTTTTGATGGCAGAAACAAATTCATTCTAGGTAGAAATGATTTTACCATGTTTTTGTAGATCAGCTTGTGTCTTGCCTTCCCACCATACTAGTGCAGTTCCTCCAAGTCGAAGGCTAGCTAGCTGAATCTTCTTCCTTTCTGAATCAACATTCTATACCCTGCAATATACATCAATTTGTCTTATCCAATTATCTAGCTTTTTTGCATTGAGTTCTCCATCATAAATTGGCAAATCAAACTTCACATCTAATTTGATTAAGGAAGTTTTCTTCTTCTTCGTAGAAGAGCTAGAAGATGATGATGACGAGGATGATGATGGAGGAGATGGTGGAGGAGATGATGGAGGAGTAATTCCTCCTTTTCTTTTGCCTTCTGGAGGGGCAACTAGAAAAGGTTCCTCTGCTCCTTTGTCTGGTTTGGGTGTTGTAGTGCTTTCACCTCGACCCTTCTAAAACTCTAGATACATCTCTTCCATCATGGATTGGAGTGTCTTAAAACTTCCTATAATTGAGATTCTGATCCCAATGGAGCTCCTTCTGCCATTATCCTCTGAGAATAGACTCTTCCAATCTCTGGGTTAGCCTCAACAAGTTCTCCTTCTCCTAGTCTGAGCTTTAATCTAGTTAACATTCAAAATCTAGCACAAGCTTGTCTAACCTTAACAAAACCAAATGCTCTGATACCACTTGATCCGATATGGATACTAAATCAAGAAGAAAAGGTATTACAGACTCATGTGTAAGAATGCCTATATTATTTAGTGCAATGGATCAAAAAGATTGCGAATAATACAAAAATTTAACAATTGGAAAACATACAATTCAACACATCAACACAATAAATAATCAAGGAGTTCACCAAACTTCCTGGCTACGTCTCCTGGTCCAGCTTTCAGTGTCGACCTCTATATTATGTCTTCAAGAGAAGATTATTACAAGTGTGATCTCAAACCAAGTCTCAACACAACAGTGACAAAAACAACAGGGATTTACTCGAAATCCTCAAATACAAGAGTACACAACCGCTTCCTCTTGCTCTCTGTCTTCTGATTTCTCTTCCGCTCCATTCTTCCCCTCTTTGTTTGCCATAGAGTGGTTTTTAAGTCTTGGCCCTATCTGTTTTCCTTCCCTCTTTGGGCTCTCTGTCTTCCTCTTCTGTCCGTTCACCTCCCTTTTGGCGTTGGACACGTCTTGTTAAGACAAAACGCTTAAGGCACAAGAACTCGTTTTAGAAACGGAAGGATAGGTGGGTGCGGTGAAACCGAAATTTTGGTATTCCTCCACAAAATCCCCTATATAACGCATATTTGGTCTATATACGATAATATCGGAATACAAAGAAATACATAGAAATCCCGACAACTTAATTGATTATCGAAACTCAAAATATATAAAGCCGCATCTATAAACCCTTTCACGTCCAGCTTTATCGCATGTCACATTGGCCCTTTGTATTTTGATTTTATAACGAAAATACACAAAAACACAGAAAAACCTGACAAAACACCGCATATCGGATTTCAAATTTTATAGTGCCACATCTATAACCCTGTCAGGTCCGCCTGTATCGCTATCGCAGGTCGCACAGGCTATGGGTCTTCACCCCTTTGTACATGGTCCCGATCCCACTTTGCCGATTGCATTCACGAATCGCCAATCGGTGCCATCGGCTTATCACACTTCACACGGCCCACGGTCCATTTGGCATCACCCCTTTGATATATTGTGATGCAATAGTCGCAGTCACATATCGCTGTGTCTTCGGGCCCATAGTAAGTCCTTCCTTTTAAACCTGCGATGCGATATATGTGGTCTCTGCCGTTGATTTGCGCACTGATCCGACGGTCCACGTTATATCACTGGATCGCAATCGAAACTCACTCAGGGTTAGTGCCGATATGCCCTGCTGACCTCCGCCAATGCGATATCGCCAACCTCCTCCGATGCGATCTGCCGATTTGATCTGGACCGTTGATCAGCCCGATCTGACAGATCCTGTGTAGTGGCATTTGAACCTCCGATAAGCTCTGCTTTTTCCATTCCTTAGTTTTTTTTCTCTGCAAGAATGTTTTCTGATAGTTTGAAGACTAAAGTTTTTTAAAGGGTTTAAGATCCATTTTGGATCAGTGGATGCTTTTAAACTCGAAATGTGTTTGTCTTCATTGTTATATCTTTCTTGTTTGCTGGTTCGCACAACTTTCTTGTTTGCGAACCATGCCTTCACTGACATGGGTCGACCAATGCGCTATGGCTGCATCGGAAATATCACTTCACATGAGCAGGCCCATGCACCATTAGCTCAGGAGTAGAAGTAGTGTTTGCTTTTGGTTTGTTGGCTTGCATGCATGTTTTGTTACTCGCTTTGCAGTGCTTGTTTTCTTACTCGCTTTGCTTACACATTTACTTCTGGTTTTTTCTTTGTTTTCTGGTTTGTTTGCTTGTTTGTGTTCGTAGGTTAGTTTTGCATGGACTATGTGTGAATCTTGAATCAAGAAAGGAAAAGTACAAGAGGACTTGTGCAGTTATCAATACTTGGTTATCTGTCATCCTGCCTCTATATGAAGAACTTGTTATCTTCAGTCCATGATATGCCAATGGAAAATACGTACTGTTCGAGGTGAACCTTGGTGAAAACACAACGCTTGCATGCTAACTAGTGTCACCTAACCTAGTCGGTTGTTTTTGGGTTAATCCTTGTCAACGCAGTCAAGTAGAGTAAGATGAGGGGGAAAACCTTAACAAGCATGTCAAAGGTGTATATAAACTAATTCTATGAAGGAACAACCTATTCTTCTCTTAATAAGTTGGGATCCCTCTTCCGCCTTTGAAATGAATAAGTGCTATGCACAGTTACAAAAAATGAAAAAATGAAAATGTGAAGTTTCAAAAAAATGAAAAATGAATAAGGTGAAAGAAGAGAAAGGATTTTTTCGTAGAGAGGTGACGCAAGTAACTTCGCCAGGGTACTGACCAGGCTCGCTGGTAGCGGAGTGATTCTTGTGTTCCTGCATGACTCTGCCGGGGTACTGTCCAGGCTTACTAGCAGCAGAGAAACACCAGAGATGAAACTAAAACTTTGACGATCATATGACTTGTGCACCAATATACCCCTCATCCCCAATCGAAACAACTATGTTGGCTTGGCTTGGAATGTGTGTCGACCAACCAAGAGCTTGGCAGATGCTACATCTTATAATCAAGCATGTGTGGAAAGCAAGATGAACAAAGAACTAAACAATACTTCTGGAGGTGTTAGACTTGATTTTCATGAACAAGGTCCATTTAGAGAGCTAGAGTTCTACCAGTGTATTGCCAAGTGTTGTAGCAGCTACAAACACCCTCCAAAATTTTTCCTTAGCTTCACTTTGGAGCCTCCCTACCAGCCATCCTCAATAGCATGTCTTGCACTATAAAGAATATAGGCTTGAACTATTTGTCAATGTCTTGTCAGCCTATGCATGTCAGTTTTCTTCACTCCCCTCACAGGCTATCTTTCTGGACTTAAACCATGTTTTTCCCAAGCAGCTCCCGCTGAAAATTGCGCAATTATGGAGGGGAACCAACCTTCCCTCCAGAAATTGCACAAATCAGTTGGCCAGCCAGCTGAGCTCAAGAATTGTGCAAATCAATCTATCAAACTTCGCTTAGAAAATTGTGCAATTATAGAGGGGAATCAACCTTCCCACTAGAAATTGCACAAATAAGCCTAGAAACCTACTAGGCTCCAGAATTACATAGAGCAGTCAGGTAGTCTTCCTCCAGAAAACTATGCAATCTGACTTTGCACTGCTTCTCAACCCACAAATTGCACAATTCTAGGAGGTAGTCACCTGCTAACCTTAGAAATTGTGTAATCCCTCTAGGAAAACTAGCCCAACTCAGCCTAGGATCTATGTAATTTTTCATCCCAAGCTTGCACACCGATGCATGTGCCTTTAGGTTGATCGGTTCCCTTCGGGATGGAGCAAAACGGATTTGCATGCATGGACTTCTTTTCCCAAGGAAGCATGCAAATAAATCCCTAGATTTAGGGATCTATTTTAGCAGTTGGAGGTTACATGCAAGGCTCATTTTAGAAACCTACCGCTAAGTGTCGCTTTTCCTAGATCTGTGGCATGCATGTCATGACCACGATTTCATCGAAACTTATGCAGCAGACATTCAGAGCTCATTCCTCACATTGATCTTGTAGCTTTGACATACCACATCACATCTAGGAGTCGTTGGCACATTTAGCTTAGCTATTTCAGGGTAAGCCCGCTTTGCATGTCTTGTGTTGTGTTTCAGTCGCTTTTTGTGTTTCTAATTTCGTAAGTGTTGTCTGCTTGATTTCAATGAGCACCTGTTGTCATTTGCATGTATGTTAGCTTGTATAAGAATTGTTTCAATTTTTGTTTGCATCTCACTGTTGTCGCATGCATGACACTATTTTTGCACCAATGGTCACCATTACAACAACTTGATTCACACACATGCATGGTTTCCCATTTTTTGAATCTTGCACTTATTGTTTGCATGCATGATCATTCACTCTTTTTTACACTCAGTATCACCATGCATTCATACTTCTCATGTTTTCAGTCAACCGTTGGTAGGTCTTGGTTGCCTTAGCCTAGACTTCGCCTTGCCCGGCTAGCATTGTGCATTTCTGGAAGTGAAGGCTCTGCCTTCCCTCCAGAAATTGCGCAAGTCTTGTCCAACACTAACCTCCAGGCTTGCATTGTGCAATTCTGGGAGGCAGTGCTTTCCTGGCCCTAGAAACTGCACAATGCAATTTATTGGTTTCCATGTCATTGTTGACTGAAATTGCACATTGTGCAGTTTCAGTCCTCAGCAGGCTAGGCTGGACTGTGCATTACGCATTTCCTGCAGTCAGTTAGCCTCCCAACAACCTGGTGTATGTTTTAACCCCATACAAAAATTACTTGCATACAAATTCTAAAAAATAGAAAATAAACATGGCGAGACCATAACACATAAACCAAATATACACAGAGATTCTCCTCTAGATCCCTACACCGAGACTACTAGATTGATTTTTCATTATGTTCCTTTCAATGTTACGATACATATATATACATTTATAAGCATCCATAAACCCCAATCCATGAACCCTTGATTAGAACATAACCATAGTTCCCTTGAACATATCTACAAAATACCATGGAGAAAAAACCATCATGCCAAAAACCATGTTCGAAAACAATGCACAAAACTATAGGTAGGTTCGCCCACATAATATTGGGTCCAATTATTTTTTTCTCTGGGGCGCTGCCCCAGACCCCATAGAGGAAGCTACTACTCCCCTCAAACCCTCTGTGACCCCCTCGCTACGCATCAATGCAACAAAGGGGGGACTCCGTTCCCCCTCTAACCCCTGGTTTAACTACTGCGGCTAGTTGTGGAAAGAATATAACACAACCCAACACCTAGATTGTGCCTTGCACAATTTTGGTGGTCAACCTCCCGATGCAAATTGTGCAATCTTCATAGACAGTCACACAGGTATGTTGCATGTCAGTCCTCTAGTTTGTTTTCATTTTCGACTAACAACTTGCTTCCCATAAGTGTTGTTATGTCTCTAGGTATCATAGGTGTTCGTCTGCCTCTCAGCAGCACAAGTGTAAATGGCTTCCATGAGAGCAAAGTCGATGACACCATTCAGAACACAACTGGGGATGTAGTTTTTCAAGTGTCTATGAAATTTCCTATCTATGAAGAAATCAAGTTGTTCATGGACAAGGATATCAATATGAAATGGCAGCGACGTCACAACGAGAAACACCATTAACAGTAGCAGAAGGTAGCACACCTGCATGTGACAAATGTAAGAGGAAGGTTGTTAATAGTGCCGAGGCGGAGCAAAGTTGCAAGTTCAAGCAAATCCACTTATGATGAAAGCAACTTTGGAGATTGAGGCTATGAGGAGACGAAACGACAAGAGGATCACGTGAAGGAAGAGAGAGAAATAGAGAAGGAGTTTCTGAAGCAACAACTCAAGGAATAACAAGATCTACGCAGACGAGAGAAGGAGTTGCAACAGAAACAGGCATAGTAGGAGGCACAACATGCACAGACTAATGAAACTACGCCCATACAGGTTATGGACCCATCTAGTAGGTGCCTGGAGTAGACATGGTGAGTAGTGTTGTCGATTGCATGCAAGGGTATTTAGGAACATGGATGTCATTGTGCGAACACATGTGAACCCACCCATTTGGCACATTCACCAAAACAAAGACAAGAATCAAGTCTGACTAGAGCTAAACATGTATTTTTACAAGTTGATGCGCATGGTCACCAAAACACACTTAGAGATCAACATAGACACTATGCATAAGTATGTTGTTGGTCTAGTTGCACTCAGGATGATGATGTGCATGTTATCAGACGAGTTGGACAGAGAAGCCATATTATTGTACCCAAATGCAACAGAGGCAAGAGTTCATTTTCAGCAAGATGTCACCATTAAGCGCACAGACACCATCAAGGATGACTAAGCTTGGCATCAGTTCACCACCGTTAATCACCACAAGGATGTCAAAGAGTTGGTCTTACCACAACTGTCCGAGTGTTAGTGATGTCTTGCATGGCTTGCTCAAGCCTATTTTGTCTGACATGGGTACATGCGGAGATTGTATGTAACATCTTGTCAAGTGGAATTTCAAGTGTCGATAGTTGAATGTAACAATCATAGAGTAGTTGAAGAGTCACGGGGATAGGTGAACAGTCAAAAAGGGGAATGTTAAGGGTCACCCTACCCTTTGCTATATATAGTACCTCATAACTCATTATAGAGGCTTTTGGTCAGCCAAGCTTTTGATAGGAGTATCTTAGAGAAAGATTGGAGAGTATTGTAATGAGCCTTGGCTTCTTCACTGTGCAGAGCTAGTATATCTCTTTGGAGGAGTAGACGACAGTGACTGTAACGTTCTGCTATCGAAACTAGTGGTTGGTCATGGTTTTATTGTATGACTGGAACTTTCACTTCTTATTATAACAGCGCTAGCACGTTTCATGCATATGTCGTATTGTAATTCAACTATCTTGTTTACTCTAAATGATATATGTTCTATTTGCTTCGAATGCACATATGGCTTTCCTGTATATGTATGTATGAATCTTACTGAAATGTGCTATTGGTTTAACCATAAATTTGGATTGATAGCTTACTTGCCTTCTAGTTTGTGATGCATATTTTCTCGTGTGTTCCCTTCTTAACTCCGTGATTTCACAGGTTTCTAAGGGGCACACTCACCTCACCCTCAGTGTGTTAGAACTGTTCATGCACCTTCCTTGACTTACTGCATATGTCACACCCTTGCTACCAACAAGGACATATTACTTGCCTCTACAGAAAACTATGGTCAAGGTGATACCTACGACCCACTGCTAGGACTCCTACACCAAACAGTCTAAGGTCTAGTTGGGACTTTGTTTTAGCAGCCACAACTACCCTCCAAAATTTTTCCTTAGCTTCCTTTTGGAGCCACCCTACCAACCATCCTTAGCAACATGTCTTGCAATGTCAAGTACATGAGCTTCAGTGGTTTTCTAGCAAATTGCCAACATGTGCATGATAGCTTATTTCACTCCCCTCATAGGCTGTTTCTCCAAACTTGGTCCAGTTGTAGGCTGAGAAGCTATCTCAATAAATTGCGCAATTCTAGAGGGGAACCAGTCTTCCTTCCAAAAATTACGCAATCCTGACTGGCAACCTGCTGGGATAAAAAACTGTGCAATCCTGTGAATCAACCTTCCCAGTGAAAACTATGCAATTTGGTCGAGTAGGACTGCTCAGCCCATAAATTGCGTAATTCTAGGCAACAGTCAGTTGCTTCTCCCAAAAATTTCTCAATCCCTTTGGGCAGCCAACCCAAGTTCCTCTCAGAAACTAGGCGAAAGTTACCCTCAGTCAGGCAGGCTGTTGCATGTTTCTTCAAGCAAACTGGTTCCACCCAGGACCGAGAAAACTTGACTTGCATGCATGGGCTGATTTTTTTTGAAAGAGAAAAAAGCAACATGAAAAAATCATCCCTAGATTTTAGGGAGCTATTTTTAGCAGCTGGTGGTTACATGCAAATATCGTTTTAGAAAATTTCCTCCAAGTGTCGCTTTTTCCTAGATTTGTGGCATGCGCACCATGAGCCTCAAAATTATTTATTCAATGCTTCATAGCTCACTTCTTCACATTGATCTTAGAGATCTAACATCCCATAGCACATCCAGGAGTCTTCGACACATCTAACTCGGCTATTTATGAGTAAGTCCACTTCACTTCACTTGTCTTTTGAAACATTTCTATTGCTTTTTGTGTTTTGTCTTCTGTGAGTGCTGTCTGCTTGATTTTTGTGAATTCTCGCTATCATTTACATACATATTAGCTTGTACTAGCACTATTTCAATTTTCATTAGCATCTCACTGCTGTCACATGCATGACACTATTTTTCACGAACGATCATCAATCCAGAGACTCGTCTCACAAACATGCATGTTGTTCCATTTTTTGAATCTTGCATTCACATTTTGCATGCATGATCATTCACCTCTACTTATGTTCAACATCGCCATGCATTCACAACCTCATTCGCTTTCAGTTGCCCATCGACGGGTCTGGGCAACCTTGGCCAGGACTCTACCTCACCAAGACAACATTGCACAATTATGATAGGGAAGTATCTGCCTTCCTCCCATAAAATGCGCATTTCTAGCTAGTGATTGTCCACTAGTCTTCCCTTGTGCAACTTTGAGAGGCAGTGACTGTTGGCCTAGAAAATTGTGCAATGTAGTCCCTGGGCTTGCATCAGTTGCCAGCTAGAATTGTGCATTACACAATCCCAACACCCAATAGGCTAGTTTATATTGCACATTTCTTAATTACAGTAGCCAGGTAGCCTTGAGACAATACATACTGCATTTTGCGCAGTTCCAGTAGCCAGTCCCCCAGCTTCCTAGGAAAATTTGCGCAATCCTTGCCAGTCAATTCCCAGGTATGTAGAATGTCATCCCTCAAGTTTTCTTTGGTTTTAGCTGATAGATTTCTTGCCATGCATGTCACCATATCTCCATATATAGCAGGTGTTTTTCTGTTGCTCAATAATTCAGGATCAATGGCCTCAAAGAGAGTAGGATCAAAGGACACTGATGAAAGCGCAACTGGAGTAGCAGTTGAGCGAGCGTCTACAAGTTTTCTTATCTATGAAGACACCTAGATGATTGTAGAAAAAGACATCAAGATGAAATGGCAAGAGGTCGATGATGCATTCTCAGGCACATTTTGGGAAGATCTCAAATACCGCCAAGTCTATGTGAACATTCACAAGTTCGACTTGTACTGGATTGCATGCAGGTATCCTGCATTCCCATGCATGAATGTGATACACTGGATCATCTTGCACATTGATCTTGAGACTATGACATTGAACAATGTCAACGGGACGGAGATTACTACCTTCAGGGCACGGGATTATCAACAGATGTATCATTTTTCGAATCCAGTGTTCACCATGGAGACACCTTTCAGCCTACCTAGCAACAATGCCAATTCGAGGGATATATTGAAGAACTGGGTAAAGGAGAAGACCAAATTTAGGATGAAACCCAACCAGATTTACAAGATGAAGATATTGCGGAAGGCGTATCAATACTCAGTCATCTTTTCATGTCGCTTGTATGGACAAGAGAGCATGAAGACCTTCCTGTAGAGTTGGGTGATTGCATTGGACCAACGGTCTAGTTAAGGAAAAGCATGCAACTGATTCGACATATTGGCTCACAGGCTAAAGGAACAGGTAACAAGATCTTTACAACCGCCTAAAGGTAAACAAGAAAAAATCTACATGTTCATGCACATCTTGGATGTAATCTGTGCTCGTCATCAGTGCTCGGGCGTGAAGTGGGCATGGACATTCATGGAGACCTCTGTGAACACTTATTGTAAACTGTTTTCCAAATGCAGCTTCAAAGGAGTTATCACAAAGCTGTTAGAACATTTTATCACCCCGGTGTACAAGATGATATTTTAGCAGGATCCACCTTGCATGTCGAAGGCATCGATGGAGTCACTGATTGATATTGTGGATTGGTAAATCTCACCATTCGACACCTGCATATGGATGTACAATGTGGAGAAGCCTCCGCATGTTTTGTTGAAGCTTTCCATGGAAAATATTGTCATGCAGGAAGTATCATATCACATCTCGGTAGGACTATCAACTAGACTACACCAGAAGAAGAAGGCACCTTGACCCACTCTTCTATTATGTATGGGGTTGTACGAGATATGGAACCTCAAGCTTGCAGATGTCAAAACAGAGGAGATCAAGAAATATCCTTTTGACGTTTGAAGCTTCAATCATTATGACCCACATTGTATTGTGAAAGATCACTGCGTGAGAGTACAGTTTCAATGGATCCATGGGGCATGTCATTAGGTGGAGGAAGATCCATGGAGATATTGTTACAACTTCTCCGGGCCCAATGAACCGATCGACATCACTGTGGAATGGTTAACGAAGCAGCATGAAGCAACATTTAGGAGAGCAGCAGCAACAACGGTAAACATATCGAAACACGACAAAGGCAAGAAGAAGATTGTTGACAGTGCGAAGGCAGAACAAAGATGCAATTTTAGAGTAGATCCACTCGTGCAGAAATCATCTTTGGAAATAGAGATGAAGAGGCAACATTGCGATAAGAGGAACGCACAAAGACAGAGTGAAAAATGGAAAATGGAAGAAATCGAGAAGGAGTTGCATGAGTTGAAGGAGCAACTCCAGAAGGAATAGGAGTTGCATAGACATGAGAAGGAAGCACACCAAGAATAGGTACAGAAGGGGGAAAAACATGTACATACAAATGAAACTGCACTGTACAGGTAGTAGACTCATCAGAACAACTAGCACCAAGTAGATAGGGTGAGCAGTCGCATGAGTAGGACTTCGCTTAAGAGATAGAACAAGCACTTGAACAGATGGATACATATATGGAGCAGCAAGAGTTAGAGAAATACATTGATCTCATGCCTTACCATCAAGAGTTTGACCCACCAACTTCATCTTATCCACAAACGGAGCAAGTCCCAAGCGACCAAGGAGACACTGAGATCCTTGGATACAATTCAAAAGGAAAGATGCACAACATATCATTCGACAAGTCGCAACATAGAGTTGTAAGATCTCGTAGAGTGTCCAATCCAGATGAAAACACATCTCCTGCGCATTTTAGGAATGAGTGATCGTTTTTGATGTGCACAAACATCCAGCAACATTGGTTGATGCTACCAGAGTATATGACGAAGCCACTAGCTTGAGTGTCCTCTTCTTAATAGATGAGAACGAGTGAATGGCTAACGAGCTATAGATGGCCAAGCAGAGAGGAGAATTGGTTATAGCAACTGCCCGAGTAGAGTTGAAGAAGGAAATACTTGATGAAGTATTGTCCCTTGAGGCAGTCATGTGGACGTTGTATTCCAAGTTCGGGATTGTGCATAAGGAATTTTTACATCTCAACGATTGAAAACAACTATGTGCTAGGATAGAATGTATCTTGTCAAATGTACATGCTGCTGTTGACTACATGCAAACATGGACAATGAGATACAAGGGAGATTCATTACACTTTACCAAGATGATGAAGCCCAGAGTGGTCGAGTTGAAGGCATGCATTCGGAGTCAGATCCGAAACTATGAATATCTCTTGCATCTCATCACTAGTTTGCAGGCTTCCCATGCATGGTTATTCAGGAGTATGGATGTTGTTGTGCATGCACATGTGATCCAATCTATTGGGATACTCACCGAGGCAAAGACAAAGGCACAAGTTTGACTGGAGCTTGAATCGTACTTTGATGAGTTGATGCGCATAGCCACTAGCCGAGACTTGGTGATCAGTGTAGACACCATGCATCAGTATGTTGTTGGTCCAACTGTACTCAAGACAATGATGCACATGTTATCTGATGAGTTGGACAAAGGAGCTCGAGCAGTGTACCTGGATGAAATGGAGGCAAGAGTTTGTTTCCAGAAAGATGTTACCACAAAGTACACGAACATTATCGCGGACTACTAAGCATGGCATCAGTTCTCTACTATCGACCACCGTGAGGATATCAAAGAGCTAGTATTCCCACAATTGTCCGAGTCATAGTGATGTCTTTCATGGCTTTCTCAAGCCTATTTTGTCTCACATGAGCACGTGCAGATTGTATGTAATGTCTTGTCAAGTGGAAGTTCAAGTGTCGATAGTTGGATGTAACAATCATAGAGTAGATGAAGAGTCATGAGTGTAGATGAGAAGTCACAAAGGGGAATATCAAGGGCCACCCCAGTGAAGCTTTTGATAGGAGTATCTTAGAGAAATCTTGGAGATTATTGTAATGAGCCTTGGCTTCTCCACTGTGCAGAGATAGTATATCTCTTTGGAGGAGTAGGCGGCAATGACTGTAACGTTCCACTGTCAGAACTAGTGGTTGGTCATGGTTGTATTGTATGACTGGAACTTTCACTTCTTAATATAATAGATCCAACATGTTTCATGCATATGCCGTATTGTATTTCAGCTATATTGTTTACTCTAAATGATATATGTATCTGTTTTCTTACACATGCATGTGTAGCAATTTTCTGTATATGTATGTACGAATCTTAATGAAATGTGTTGTTAGTTTAACCATGACTTGGGATTGCTATCTTACATACCTTCCATGTTGTGATGCATCTTTTCTCATGTGTTCCCTTCTTAACTACGTGATTTCACAGGTTTCTAAGGGGCGCACTCACCTCACCATCTGTGTGTTAATTAGAACTGCTCATGCACCTTCCTTGACTTGCCACATATGTCACACACTTTCTACCAACAAGGACATCTTACTTGCCTTTGTGTGAAACCACGGTCAAGGAAATACCGTACAACCCACTGCTGGAACTCCGACACCAAACGATCTGAGGTCTAGTTGGGACTTCTTTCCAGGGAGATCTCTTGACATGTTGGCGGGTCCAGCACCATCAACAGAGTTCTTACCGAGGAGATCCCCTGACATGTTGGCGGGTCCAACACCATCAAAAACAGCATATTCCAAGCATGAATGTGGGATATCATGGGTTAAAACCAAAACAAAACCAAACTAGGGCCTCCAGAGGCCAAACCACCTCAAACCTCAACCACAATCATTCCACCTCTATGGTCCATAAATCACTAACATCAACTAGATCGATCTCTACCCAAGTTGGCTAGGGATCTAGAAACTAGTAACTCAACCCATAACCTTCTAGGGTTCTAGATCGTTTGTTCTAACCATGGCTCCAAGGACTAGTAAGTCAACCCACCAAGGGCTCTTGAGTGTTTGTCCCAACCTATGGATCTAGGAACTAGTAACTCAACCCAAACGGTCCCAAGGATTCCAGAGTGTTTGTTCCAACCAACAACCATAACAAGTGGGAAACCCACAACACCATGGCTATCCAGGAAATGGAAAGCAAAGGCTAAAACCACTGTCAATCCAGGAAAATATCCATGCAAATGAAAACACGTAACCAATGAACGACATTCATATATCATGCATCCAAAAATCAACAAGGAAATCACACATGCAACCTGTTGCTTGCAAAGCAATCCAACTGTAGTTTTTATCCAATCACTCCATTTTTCTTCCTTTCTCTAATCCAAGTGAATAATAGAGTGTTCCAAGCCTTCGTTCCAAGAATTATTTAAGTGTGAAAGAGTATGAGAGAATGAAGGAGAAAGCCAAAAATGAACCGACAAAAGTTGTAATGACCAAAAGCTGTGGAAAACTGTCAAAAGCTAGCAATTGTTTCTCAGAAGCCTTTTTATCATTGATGCCTCTATTTTCTTCATTTCCTTCACTTTTCCTATGATTTCCCTTGCATGCAAATTTGTGTCTCTTCACCTTCCTTTTCTCTTAGTTTCCCTTATTTTCATAAATAAATATTAATTATTGCCTCTTTGCCTTTGCTAATGCATTTTCCAATTTCCATATCCATTAATAATCCACAAGAGATGCCCCGGTATAATTATTTTCCCAACTTTTAGCTTGGAATATGTGTCCCATGACCTTGGTCTTATTTTATTTACATGGAAAATCAACTAGGGAAAGTTACAAACACATCCCCCTTGGGGGAACACCATGCTGGATGTTAAATGACACTTATAACGAACAACACATGTTTCCCATGGCGATTTATAACACAACTCAATGCATCATTTACATCATACCAAAATTTTGAAACCATGAACACCATACTGCTTATTAGAGATTTATAACACAACTCAATGCATTATTTACAACATACTACTTATTGGATATTTATGACGCAACTCATTGCAGTATTTACAATACACATATGCATATATAAACATAAACCATACAAATCTACTCAACTGGAAAATAAGGAAGGATACAAAGCCCACATCTGATTAGCCATCTCCCATGTAGCTTCATCGAGCCCAAAGTGCTCCCACTACACTTTAACTTTCTCTATTGCTTGGTTCATGAGCACGAGATGTTTCCCCTACAAAATGCACTGAGGTTCTGTATAGAGTTTTCCCTGTGGTTCCACTTGCAATACAAACCAATCATTCACATGATCAACATCCTGGACATATTTCTTAAGCAATGAAACATGGAAAAATCATGGACTTTCATTGTTGGCAACAATGTAAGTCTGTAGGCCATTGGTCCAATCCTCTCAAGGATCTCGAAAGACCCACAATATCGAGGTGCCAACTTGGAACATGATCCAATCCTTAAGGAGCTCCTCTTAGGCTTGATGTGCAAGTACACATGCTCCCCAACCTGAAACTCCTTGAATTCTTTATGCTGATCTGTATATTTCTTCTACCTGTTTTATGCTTCCTTCAAATTCCTTTTGATAACATGCATCTCCTATTCCATCTCAACCAACATGTTTGGTCCAATCAACACCATGTTCATTAGATCGTTCTAGCTAATATGAGTATTACAACTCCTCCCATAAAGATCCTTAAATGGATTCATCCTCAAGGACTCCTGGTACCCATTATTATATGAAAACTCCATCAGTGGAAGATAATATTCCCACCTCCTTTGTTAGTGTATTACATACATTCTCAACATGCCCTTAACAATATTTTTGACCCTCTCTATATTTCCATCTGTCTATGGATTATAAGTTGTATTGAAAGATAACTTAGTCCCCAAGCCTGCAAAGAACTCCTTCCAAAACTTAGAAATGAAATTGGAATATATGTTTGATATGATATTCTTGGGAACACCATGCAATCTCAATATCTCCCCGATGAACATCTGAGCTACCTCACTAGCTGAATTTGTAGACTTCATTGCAATGAAGTGAGCTACCTTAATCAACCTATCAGCCACAACCATGATAGAATCATACAATCTTGATGTCCTCAACAAACATGTAATGAAGTCCATGGAAATGACCTCCCATTTCTACTTTGGAATTGGAATAGGCTACAACAAGCTAGATGTATGCTTACACTTTTATTTCACCTACTGATAATCTAAGCACTTCGCAACAAACTCAACCAACTCTTTCTTCAAGTTTAGCCAATGATAGAACTTATTAAATGATTTCAAAGTCTTCTGATTATCTCGGGTGACCTGGATACGAATCGACATGAAAATCCCTCAAGGTAAGCTTCCTGATATCACTGTTATCTAGCACATAAATCCTATTCTCGAATTTAACCAAGTCATATGTTGTGAGATGATAATTATCATCCCTATCACCATCACCCTACTATTGTAACCTATTCCTCAACTTCTGGTACCTGTCATCATGTTTCCTCGCCTGTAAGATTTTCTCTTGCAAATTTGTCTCATAAGAATTTATTGCTGTAATATGATTCACCTACACTCTCTTACTTAGAGCATCTGCAACCTTGTTCTCCTTTCGCTTGATGTATTTGATCTCGATGTCAAACTCATTAAGGGTATCCAACCTCCATCTTGCATGGAATTTCAATTAGGTTGGTCAAACAAGTACCTTAGTCTACTATGATCACTCATCCAAATAAACCTCCTACCAAGAATGTATTGCCTCCACATATTTAACGTGTGAATGATAGCTTCCAACTTAATATCGTGAGTCACATAGTTCCTCTCATGCTCATTCAAATTCCTTGACTCATAGCATACCACCTTCCCTTCCTGCATTAGGAATCCACCAAGTCCTTCTCTGCAAGCATCTGTACATACCACAAACTCTTTATCAAGATTTGCAATCTTCAAGACTAGATAATTTGTAAGAAAATGCTTTAACTACTTAAAAATATCTACACATTCTTTG
The DNA here is from genome assembly GCA_000404065.3 of Pinus taeda. Classification (NCBI taxonomy): domain Eukaryota; kingdom Viridiplantae; phylum Streptophyta; class Pinopsida; order Pinales; family Pinaceae; genus Pinus; species Pinus taeda. Next base: position 82,374 of record APFE031545046.1, on the reverse strand, counting down.
TTTGATTCAAACTTCTTCCATTTTCTCTACAATGATGTAATATGATAGCCAATTCATGAGAAGTTCCTGGTGAACCTTCTATAATAACCTCCCAACCCCATGAATGATATGAACTCATCCACATTCCTAGGAGTTTGCCACTCCATGATAGTTTTAATCTTTTCTAGGTCCACTGCTATCCCTTCCTTGGAAACAACATGCTCCAAGTAATGAAATTTAGTCTGAAAGAAACTGCACTTGCTGAGATTGGAATACAACTAATTCTCTCTCAATGATATCAACACTACTGCGAGGTGCTCTACATGCTCTTCCACAATCTTAGAATATATCAATATATAATTAATGGATAGTATTAAAAAATTCTCTAGATAAGGACACAACAAATTTTTCATCAAATGCATGAAAGTAGCTAGAGAATTAGTAATACCAAATGGAACCACCATAAACTCATAATTCCCAGACCTGGCATAAAAGATGGTCTTGCAAATATCTTCTTCTTTGATGTGCATGTGATGATATCCTGATCTCAAATCAATATTTGAGAACACTATTGCTCCCTTCAACTGATCAAACAAGTCATCAATCTACATCAAATGCTACCTATTATTGATAGTCACTTTGTTCAATTGCCTATAATCAATGCACAATATGAGAGTATCATCCTTCTTCTTTACAAGCAAAATTGGTGCACCCCAAGATGAAACACTTGGTCTTATGTATCCCTTGTCAAGCATTTCCTTAAGCTGCAACTTCAATTCCACCAACTATGGAGTACTCATATTGTATAGTGCCTTAGATGTTGGTGTTTCTCTAGACACCAACTCAATAGAAAAGTCCACTTCCCAATGAGGAGGCAACTCTAGAATCTCTGCTGGAAACACATCTTGAAACTGTTGCAAAATAGGATACCTCTTTAGAACTTCATCATCCTCAACATCCTTACCTTTGTCACTGGAAATATGAACTGCAAACAATACATATCCCTTTATGAAATTTTACTTTGCCTGCATAGTTGTAACCATTCTCACTGATGCAGACTTCTTCTTTCCCCATCATTATCCAGGAACTCAATAGCCTTATCATAGAAATCTACCTTAATCCTGTGAATGTACAACTAATCCATGCCCAAAGCATACTGTATGAACCCAAACGAGTCACATTAAGATGTGCTGATGTAGGCATACCGTTCAGCTCAAATGCACAAGATCTCACCCAGTGATGAACTCTTATCTTGGTCCATGTAGGAAATTACACAACCAAGATTCTGCATGCACTTCTTTATTCAAGCAACACTTATCAACCAGGTCAATATTGACATAAATATAGTTAGATCCAGGATCAATCAAAATAGAACAACTTGATCATAGAGCTTACCTTCCATCTCAATGATGAATGCTTGATGATCAACTTGCCTATTATCCACTGCTGCATAAATCTGAGGAATACTTTGACCAACATCCCCAACTGTCTGTGCCTCTTGAGAACTTTAAATTTGAGGTCTTCCACCCTAATGTGATAGAGAATTTCTCTCACGATTCTACCCACCACAAGTCCAGCACTGCAAAGACTTCCTGCCCTTGACTTTGCTCTGATCCTTAGACTGAAATCTATGTCCTATGTCAACTGCATTGAACTTCTTACATGACACTACATTCTCCTTGTCACCTACATCCTGAGGTCTTCATGCTTCTTAACCCACTTTCCTTTAGTCTTGTCATTAACTTTCCAATCCTTCTTAGGCTCATACTTACGCTTAGACTGATCATAACAATGCTTCAACTTCCCAATGACTTTCTCCTATGAACGAGGCTCATCATACTCAATATGATTTTTAAATGCTAAATGAAACCCACTAAATAACCTTTGGAAATTTTTCTTCTCATCCTTAATATATGGCACATACCCCAACAACTCCAGGAACTTGATTGTATACCCTTCATCTATCATAGAAACCATCTTAAGCTCATAGAACTCCTTATCCTTTCCATCATAATATCTCTTGGACAAGTACTTATCTTTGAAAAGTCTTTAAAAAGTAATGCCAACTCATCTCCTCTACCTTGATGCCTCTGACACACTTCACATATTCCCACCATATGCCTTCTTTTCCTTTGAGACTAAAAATAAATATCCTAGCTTTCATATTCTCTATATAATCATGGAATTTGAAGAAATTGGTCATCCCAAGTAGCCATGCTTATGCATCTTCCGTTTTCTTCATCTCTCCATCAAATGTAGGAGGCTTAGATTTGTTGAACTCATTTGGAAAGTACTAATTCTCATTCCTCTTATAAGGATGATGGCATTAATGACGATGATGTACCTCTAAACCATAACTATAACAGAACCCATAAGAAATACCTCTCCTGTTATGTGTATCCAAACACCTACCAACTCTAACTGTGTCATCCCTATCCAACTTGTCTCTTGATTAAGACTTGCTACCATATGGCCCATTAGTCCTTTCCTCCTATCCATGACCGATTCTTGGTTGTCCCTATCTCTGCAAATCTGATAAGTTCTGAAGGATCACTGCATTGACCTCTACTTGATTTTCCTAAGATTTGGCAAGCCGTTCTCATGACTCAATAATCCTGTCATTATCTACCTTGCAACTTCTGATTTATACTTTTAAACTTATCAACATGTCTACTAAATCAGGAGAATACTCATCTCGTCCCTACTCAAATGATCTATATAGAGATTCATGTGAACTATAGTCCACCATTTTTCTTGTCATCTTTGATCTTTTTCTTCTGCAAACATGTCATGTCAAGGTGAGGTTGAATGAATAAAAATCACATCTACCCCGTTGCAACCTCACCCTGATACCACCTTGTAAATGCCTCCTCCCACATTTACCCAAATTCACAATCTTTCCATGGTAAACATGATAAGAGTGTCATTATGACATGAGCTGACCTCCAAGTTCAATTTAAGGAACTGGGGCCTACAAACTAAACACTTAACGATATCCTAGAGGGACAACATATCACTTAAGAGTTGGAAAACCAGCCTAGGTGATCAATCACTTAGTTGGAACAATTTTTTCTTTGACCTAGCTCCATAACTGCACCCTTAACACTTCATCCATGCAGTTAGAAGCCTAGAACCAAACTCATAGGCTTGTGTCCATGTGGTTATGACCCACAAGTTCCAATTTTGTACATGTGGTTCCGGGATCTAAGGCACTTTTTTCAAGCTAGCCTCTAGATCATTGCCCATAATTTCCTATGACTTTCCAGAAGCATAGAAAAGATGATAATGATGTTAACCATTCAAACTCAATCAAGATAAACATTTCATTAAGCATATGGTAAACATATAAGCTACATATCATGAATGCATATTTGATCACAAACTTATAGTCTTCATTTGAGAATCGCCAATGAGGCTCTAAGGCCTCTCTAACTAGTTGAAATAACATGTGTTAGCCCATGCGTTGATCAACCATTCATTAACTTATCAAAACATGACAAGAGCCATAGATAACATACATCATATAACCAGCATATAACTAGCATAGAAACCATGGAAAATGAACCATAAAATCACCATAATAACAAGTACATGTGCTCACTAATCACATTAAAAAAGTAGCTCGCATTAGCATGAAAATTGTTAGGGGGGGGGGGGGCTTTGTTTTTTTTTGGTA